>APFE030181620.1:58491-118350 GCA_000404065.3 Pinus taeda
TTTCAAAATCTACTATAAAGAAACCCCTAGCACAGGGGTAGATATTAATTGCATCAGAAATTAGAGGCTTCCATACCTTCGTGATCCAACTATGGAGAGTTGTGAGCCGCGGCCAAAAACCATTGAATCGACATATTAGGGCACTCTCAGAGAACTTCAAAGCCTCATCGAGTGAAGCCTGGACCACCTGGACAGTGGGAGCTGGGGCTTCACTGACTATATGGGCAGGAGCTTGCCCCCCAGAGGCGGACGGAGAGCCAACAGCTATTTTCGCGAAGCTGGGAGCCATCTAGAGAATGTTCTCCTTAGTAAGCGAAGTAACTTTGATTTTATGGAATTAGAGTTTGCAGTAGGGAAGAGAGGCAGAGCCGCAGATCTGGGCTTCGATAAACTACCAGAGAGCCGCAGTCGAGCCGCCGTATAGCCGCAGTGAGCCGCAGAAGAACTTCGATGAGCCGCAGTCTATATGGCCGCAGAAGAGCTCGATGATCCGCAGAAGAACTCGGGATCAAAATCAAGATTTATGTTACCCCCAGTCTAGCCGCAGTGGGCCGCAGAAGAACTTGATGAGCCGCAGAAGAGCTCGAAGAACTCGATAAACTCGATTACAAATTACTTCGATGAGCTGCAGAAGAACTTCGATGAGCGATGAACCGATGAGCCGCAGAACCGATGAGCCGCAGAAGCGATGAACCGATGAACCGATTACATCTAGATCTCACTCGATGAGCCGCAGAAGAGCTCAAAGATTCACAACTAGTTTTCGGATAAGATGAGCCGCAGAAGAACTTCGATGAGCCGATGAGCCGCAGAACCGATGAACCGATGAGCCGCAGAAGCGATGAACCGATGAACCGATTACATCTAGATCTCACTCGATGAGCCGCAGAAGAGCTCAAAGATTCACAACTAGTTTTCGGATAAGATGAGCCGCAGAAGAACTTCGATGAGCCGATGAGCCGCAGAACCGATGAACCAATGAAGCCGCAGAACCGATGAACCGATGCACCACATATATATATATGTGGTGCATGTTTTTTCATATTTATGTACTTAAGTTATATGTTGGTGTTGATGTGTATATTGTTAGGTCATGTTATATATGTTTATTTAATGTGCTTATAGATATATGTGTATGTGATAATAGTTATTTGGCATGAGATTTATATTAATTTGAGGATGTATGTGGTGATGATGTTATATTACAATGTTTTCGTTTTGTTGGATGTGATCACGATAATGACGCCCTATTATATTATTATATTTATGTGCTAGCTAGTGACATTTATATGTGCTAGATGTGTTTATAATTAGATTATGGTAGTGAATTTGAATGTGTGTCTTAGATGGAGAACAATCTAATCGGAATGATAGGACAAGTTAAAGGTTCTACAATTTGGAACAAGGCATGAGAGAACAGGGCCCTAGTCCAAAACCATAGTTTCTGGGAGATCAAAAATGGGAACCTGGCTTGGTTCTGGGAGGACAATTGGTAGCAGGAGGACAATATCCGAAGTGAAGAATTAGCAGACATTCACATCGATACCATCAACAAAGGACTAAGGTGGGTAAGTGACTATTAGGACCAATCAAGGAACAATGGGAAATGGAGAACTTGGAAACTTCCAGATTACAGCGGAATGGGCATGTTGCATACTCAATCTATAGCCCTTCAAGGTCTTTTAGACAAGAGACAAATATTGAACTCAAACTTGAATGATCAACTAAGATGGGGAAAGAACAAGATAGGTCTCTTCAACCTTAAGGAAGCCAAAAGAATAGATGCAGGTCTTAACCTTTCAAACACTGATAAGACGTGGAAAGAAATCTAGGAAAATCCTCATTGGATGAAAGTAAAACTGTTCAAGTGGTTGGTTCAACAGGGAAAGATTCTGACATGGGATAACCTAAGAAAAAGAGGCTTTGTTGGCCCCATGTCACTTATGTAGACAATAAGAAGAAACTACAAATCATCTACTGAATAGATGCACTTTCACTACAATACTTTGGAAATGGGTTGGAGAAGTCTTTGAGCAGACAGACAGAAATGCCAATGACATCACTACTACGTTGAAGAATTAGCAGAAAAATTTTCGGACAATGAGATCATTAACTCTGTCTAGATGTTGACCCCAGGATTCATAATCTGGAATGTCTGGAAGGAGCGCAACAACAGGATTTTCAAGGAGAAAGCAAGTCCAGTGAGTAGCATCCTTAAGCTAATCCTTAAACAACTCAAAGAGGTTGTTCATATCCTAGGAGGTGCAGATACTGGCAAACCCATCGGACAAAGGGAGGCCAGAATTTTGGAGAAGTTAGAGCTCAAGGTTCATCCCCCTCAGGGTTCTATGCAGATTACAAGAAGACCTCAACAGATAAGTCTTCTTGGCAAGCCCCTTCTCATGGCTTTTTAAAATTCAACATAGACGGGGCTTCAAAAGGGAATCCGGGACAAGCTGATTATGGAGGGGTCTTGAAGAATGAGGAAGGAAACATACAAGTCATCTTCCACAGTTATCTAGGAAAAGCAACCAAAAATATGGTTGAGCTCATGGTGATGGAATTTTTCCTGGAAATATTGATCAAGCACAACATTCACAATGTCATCATTGAGGCCAACTCGGAATTAGTCATTAACACAGTAAAGAGGATAAATGTCGGTGCTACTCTTGAGAAGATCTCAGAACACTGGAGGCTTTTGCAAGTCTACCAAAGAATCCAAGTGCATCTAAGAAGGCTGAGAACTCTTAGGTTGGTGCATGTTTGTAGGGAAGCCAACAAAATCGCGGACTAGCTTGCAAATGAGTGGTTACGAAACAAGCATATCGACTTGTGTTTCTGGTGGGAGGAGATAATGAATGACAGGTTGAAAGAGGGATGCTCATTCAGGGCCATCAGCGGCTCACAGTAGCATCAAGAAAAATCAAGAGACAGAATTTTGAAACAGAGCCACATAGATGGAGTCTCGTTGATCTGGATTCATTATGAAATGTTATGACATATGTGAGGCCCTTTTTAGGATGCAGGTCTATGTCGACCTCCTTAACCCAGGTAACAGCAAACCAACAGTCTCAGAGGGATGGACAGAAGGAGGGATCTTCATCTTCCTTTGGCCCTTGCGCCGGAATCCATATTTTCTCGGCAGGCGCAAAACCCCCCCTTGTATTCCTATGATCTCTTTATTGCCCTTAGGGTGGTTTCTGGTTTATTGCATGCTCTTTAGGCTGAAAGAGGTTTTTCACAATCGAGAGTGATTCCACTCACCACGCGACACGTGGCCAAGGGTGGGGAGGAATTACCGCCCTCATCGCGCGCTAACTATCAGTGCTATTAGTCTACGCGATATGATCCCTAACCGTTGGATCAAGTGAGGACAATCCACGGCTAGGATTGAGCGTGCTTGTTGGTGGGTCTGATACAATGGTTATGTTTCGAGCTGTTTACATGAATCACATGCAAATGGTGGATTTTGGGTGGTAAAAGTAATCGCCGATTATGCCAAAAATGGACCTGATATGGTTATAAATTATGGTTTACAGGGTTCATCGGGTTCGATATGTTTGTTAAAAGGTGAGCTTGTTGGCCACCCGATATGTTTTTCATCCGCTAGATCTTTAGCCTAGGATCCAACGGTCAGTTTTAGACTGCTGGTTTGTGTTCGTGGGCCACGTCCCTGGGTTCACTTTGTCATCTTGCGACCATGGATTGGGGTGGGCCTGTCATATTGGTGGGCCCCACAGCCGAGGTCGATGTTTGTACACTATTTCTCCTTTTTAATTGAATAGAAGGATCCGCTCTTGCCTTAGCAAAAAAAGAATGTGTATCTTAGATGAGTTTATTGTTATATGCTTATCATCATGATGTTTGTTTTTATGAAACAATACTTATTATAGATTATGTATTGGTGAACTTATATCAAACTTTTATATATGAAATTGCATGCAAAATGACTTACTTTAAAAAAAATGAAAAGATATTTTTATAAATTACAAAATTTAGTATGGTTGAAACTATGATTGTAAAATTACAATAAATATTTTTCTATTGCTTAAATAGTTCATTGATATTCAATCTAACTTAATTAGTAAAATACTACAATACTCACAAGGAAAATGAAAAAAATATTCAATATTAATGAGACGAACATGTGTAATTAATTCAATTTTTAATATAAATTATTCAAAAATACAATTTAACTAATTCAATATTGGTTTATAAAATTCAATCTATTGTTAAATTTAAAAAACTAAAGTGATAATTTTTTATAACCAGCGTAAATCCATCTTAACTCTGGATATACCAAGCATCAAGAGGGATCATATCTCTTGAGATGCAAACATATTTTCGAGTGAAAGGAAATTTGATCCGTCTAGGTGCTTGGTAGATTTGGAGTTAAGATGGATCTAGGCTAGTATAATATATATGTAGTTGACATTGAAATATTTACGTCGTAAGGTGTTCCCTTTGAGAAGAACTCTCCTCCCATGACACTATGTGCAGTCGTGAGCCATTAGATCAATGTGTTAGATGATCAAACTAATACGATCCATTGAGTTATTGGATTATTATCATCTCAACCGTCGCTACACACTATTTTTCGTTATTTTGTTGATTACTAATGTAAAAATAGGAGGGTCATTGATTGGAAAGATGAAGGAAATTCAAGTCGAGTCGTCAATTTAATGTGGCATGAGGGGCAGGGTCATCGGATTAGAGGAGGACGAGAAACAAGTGTTAGGGAAAGGGTCATGACAATTAACAGGATCTTGATCTATCAAATTATTTTATTTTGCCTTTTTGTGGACGGATATGTGGTTCCAAATTCATGAGTTTTGGAACTTTAGGAGGCTGCAGAGGCCAATCTTATGGGTTTGTTCGAGGATACAAACTTGTGTGCCATTCATGCAAAGAGGGTGACTATCATGCCCAAGAGGGATCAATAAATTACTTAAACCAATTTTGCAGACACTCGTTTTCTCCAATTATGTAACTCAATAAACATGAAGGATGACATGTCTTAGAGATTGTTAATGTTAAATAATATTCAAACATTTTTGGATTGTCTCACTTTCTACTCAAATTTCATGTTAATAATTCAAAATTCAATTGTTTTCTATAGGTTCCAATTGGGACCTGTAATGGAAGAGATTGATTATATATTATGGCTAAGAGGTTCTGCAATTGTCCAAGATAATTTTTAGATATAATAAATTAATTGGCGATCCTGATAAAATCATTGCACTCAGAAGTTATACTCACATACTTGAAAGAGAAGGAATGGATTTTGTGTGCAATTATGTGTGAACATAAAGCTATTTGGCACTCAACATTGTCATGAATGTTTACAAAAATTATTCCTTTTATTACCAGGTTGACACGGTATACGTTGCCCTAGAAGTTAATATACCTTGATTTTTTTTTGCTCAAGGGTAGAGTGGTGTATGTTTTGTCTTTCTTCATGCTGATATGGCCATTAAATTGTTTGGCTTTATATGTAGAGCCGATCAAATTTATTCAAAATTTGTAAGGTGAGCATATCTCCAACCTTTTGGGTCATGTATTGATACTTTAGGGCTTTGGATAAATTCTGCAAGGAGTTGGTCATGTTTATAAAATTTAAAGTGTTCTGTTTGGTAAATTTTTCATAAAGTTTGCTATGACGCAAGCAAAGAATATTGAACTCATATGTTTACAAGTTTACACTTATAACCAAATTCATGAATCTAGAAAGCAGCAGAGGTATATCCATTGACATTAATTGTCTAGAAAATCTTGTTTCACCTAGTTTTTCATTTTGTGTAGGTATATTCCCTTGGACAGTTGCTTGCATAAGGTGCCAAATTTCGATAGTGAGCATGCGACTCTCCCTAGAAGATTGGCCTATGAGACTTGAAATGCCTCCTTTCTGGTTGAACAACATGCAAGTTAGATTATATGGAAAGCAAGCAAAATGGTAAACACAAAAAAATATATGCACTCTTCAACACAAGAATGTGGCTTACATTGAAATTGAGAATGTCGCACATACAAAAAGTCCGTTGTGCACATGAAAGTCCCTTCAATTATGAAGCCAGAAAGACGGTCAGAAGCTTACCCAAACTATACCTTAATCCATAACCTTGGGCAAAGGTAATTTTGAGTGGCATTTTTATATTGATTAAAGTTTTTCTAACTAGTGACGGAGTTCTAAAATTGGATTCATAAGCAGAAAGAAGTTAATATCTAGAAATTGCAGAAAAATAGAAACGATGGCTTCTTTCCATAAATAAATTTGGTACACTTGTGCTTTCAAAATGAACTAATGGAAAAAGAAAAGTATGAATGAGCAATTATTAGAACACTGGAAATATCATATCTCGATGTATACTTTCTCTTCTCTCAATCCCATCTCAGATCATCGATCTTTCTCACCAGATTCCCTCCTTCTGCCCACACCCCACAACACCATTCTTCTTCTCAATTGCTCCTAGAAGTATTTTGAGTTGTGTATGAACACTTCTTCTATGGATTTCCAGGCTCTATACAGGGGTTTCCCTGCACTTGATGGGCTGAGGGAGCATGTTCGATCTTCTATTCCTCATTGGGTTGTTACGCCATCGATTTCTAGAGGCTAGGCAAACATAGCTTGAAGGATTTGTTTTGTTCGCATTATACGAGTGTGTATAAGAAAGTGGACAATGATGTTGTTGGGGCATATGGACTATTGACATTTTGATTTCTTTTTTTTGAAGAATTGATTTTTGAAACATGAATTGTCATGTTTGATAAGAAATGGGAGTATTTTCAGGCCTTTTGTTTTTATCAAGCATTTGGATGAATAATTATGCTTCAACCTGGCATTTAAAATCTATATCTAAGTTTTCATACCCATGATTTGTTTCAAAAAAAAAAAACCCCATATTTTACAGTTCTCAATTCAAATCATATTTCCCTGAAATTGTTTGCAACAATCATATTTCCCTTAAATTGTTTGAATTTACTATTGAAATGTACAATGTTAGCTAATAGTTAGGAATGGGTTATGAACTTTATTAATGAAATACTATTGAGAGAGGATAATGTACAATTTTCCATATTCATATTTCAGATCCAGAGTAAGTGGAAGCTTGGGTTTGACCAAAACCAGTAGACACGGGGGGGTGGGGGGTTATCTTTAACTCAAAAATCATTGTGTTTAAAAATTAAGCCATTTAAATTCTGACATCAAAAACATAAATAACTAGGCTCAATATTATGCAGTGAAATTGGGGAATCAAGTACACTAGGAGGCAATTTTACATAGGAGAATATGGGACACTCACAAATTCTAATTCTAATTCTAGTAATTTAGATTGTTTTAGAAGTCATGGATCATGTTTGTATGGTATTTTTGGAATGATTTAAGTGCTATTAGATTTAGGAAATTTTCTTCTTAAAAATAACAATAAAATATGACAATTAGATTTAGGCAAAATTTTCCTTTAAAATAACATTAAAATATGACAGTTTTGTTAGAGATTAGCCTATGCCTTTAAGAGGGAATGTATAAGG
Organism: Pinus taeda; assembly: GCA_000404065.3. Classification (NCBI taxonomy): domain Eukaryota; kingdom Viridiplantae; phylum Streptophyta; class Pinopsida; order Pinales; family Pinaceae; genus Pinus; species Pinus taeda. Next base: position 66,022 of record APFE030181620.1, read on the forward strand.
CATTATATTTGAGTGGATCAATGAATTGAGGGAAAGAATTAGATTATGATTTGAGTGATGGAACACTAGGACATTCCCTATGAATGGGAGAATGAACCTCTATAAGGTAAGTGGTAGAGGGAGGGGAAATGATATATGATAATGGGGACTATATTGTTTGATTTTCATATTTTATTGGTATGGGAATATTTTTTTTTAAATGGGATGCATAGATCATGAATTAATTCCCAACAAATGGTGTAGGTTCAAGGGTTTGGACACCACTTTGTAACCTAAAGACAATACCTATCCAAAAAAGAGGTGAACGAATAATTTAATGATGAGGCATAGAGGGGAAAGGTAAATGTTATTAGTTGGAGAAATTAAAATCATAAGGGATATATGAAAGTTTGTCAAAGTGTGGTTATAGTACAACCTATTTTTGACATTATTATGTATACACAATGATGGGGTCATCATTATTGTCATCTCGAGACTTGGATCACACTAGTAGGTAAGCATACGGTAAGAGGAAAGAGCGTATACCCAACAAAGAAATTAATAGATACTCACAACCTAACTAGCTCCCCACCGCCCCTCCTTATGTTCTATCAACCTATTATAAACTTGAATGTGAAGGTTTTCACAATTAGTCATCATTTTGTTGAAATTTTCTCGAAGAAATTTGAGTAGAAGTGTTCACAATGTCCAATGTTTCATGTGGATACTCTAGCCATCATCATATACAAATAAAGCTACAATGATAGTAAAAAGAGTGCAAGTGCAAGTATTTAAAATAATTTACTTGTTATTCAATGGAAAATAATAATAACTCCTTTCAAGTCATTTAAATACTTGTTCTTGTACTTTTTTTACTATCATTTCAACTTTATGTGTCATGATGATGGGTTTATCAAACATTTCAAAAACATCTACACACTTTACTTTAGAATAATTCAATAATGTTATGAACCTGTACAAATTATAGTTATCTATCTCATGATATTTTCATTTGTTAACAAAAATTTGGTATCTTATATCGATTTGACCACTCCATGAAATGGACATTTTTAGCCACTAACATGTTGGCATTCGAGTCAACAATGACACTTCAACATCCTTATGAAAGAATACAAAGTTAAAATACTATAAATAGAAGAAGAAAACTTGTTTTGAATAAGGAACATATGAGATTTAAGGAGGATTAAACTAGTTAAAATACGTGCGAAGGAAGGTGTCTTTGAAACTCATTATTCCTTGCCATGGGAAACATCCGCGAACAACACCTCAAGTGGCATATTGTTGGAGAATGTTTTATCCTTAAGATATGACAATGATCATATGGCATTATAAGGGAAAGGGAGGGAATTCAACTACCATTCTCACTTTGGTATATTATCTTATATTATATAGAGACTTAACTAATTCTCACTCTGGTATAATATCTTAGTATTTTATAGAGAATTAACTAATTATTACCCAATGATTTTAACCTTGGAATGGATCCATGTTCATATTGAATATAATACTATAATACCTCCATACTCATGGTGAGAATTAACTAATTATTACTCAATGATTCTAACCTTGGAATGGATCCCTATTCATATTGAATATAATATCTCCATACTCATGGTGAGAATACAAAATAGTATCATAGGAAAAATCTTACTTTGAAACTCTGCAAAATTTTATTTTCCTACTAAAATATGACATATTTTGAAGCATGATGTGAGGAAACTTTGGGAGTAAGCTTTCTTCCTTAAGGAAGAGATGAAAGAGATTGAATATGATCAAAATTAACGAAATAATGTATCAGATATATTCCATCATGAAAGGGTTCAATAATTTCAATAAGATAAGAATGCTACACATGACTCTTATTTTCTTGGATATGGTGATATTTAAGAGTATGGTATTGAATACCCAGAGATAGATTGTCACTAAGACAATGAAGTAGCTTCTCTCTCTCAAGATCAACATGAGAACTTAAATAAAAAAAACCATTCATCTAAAAGAACCTATTATAGACAATAAAATCCTTTGAAATGAGAATATATTGTCATTTTGTTTGACCCCATGTAGATGGAAGCTACATTTGGCAAGTTGGAGATTGACATCAAAAGAATATATGATTTAATATCAAGGTTTAATTACACTAAACGAGATAAAGAAAAAATCCAACTTAGTCCCATTATAAGGATACCATGGATAAACGCAAGATCGTTGTTGAAGTATTGTTTTTTAGGGATATTACCAAGAAAACAAAGAAATTTCCCTCTTTGAAGGCAAGGACAAAATTTTCCAAAATATTGCACCAAATTATCTTCTTTTTTTTTAAGTTTTCATGGTAGAGAGATTTCATTGTTACAAACAAAGAGTATTAAGATGTTGCAACACTCACTATTTCTTTAAACAATACAATTTTTAAAGTTCATCATTATTCTATACATGTATCTTCTTCTTGCTTCCAATTAAGGTAGATGCCAAAATTAACAAAATTGAAATTATAATAATAAAATTTCTAAGGATATTAAGGATATTTCCTCCCTCCCCTATTCCTTGTTGATGTTAATTTTTATTAGGGTGTAGACCCAAGGAATGATTTGAGAATTTCCCAAGGCAAATGTCCCACTTGGAGGCCTTACCAGCGAGGTAAAGAGATTATTAAAGAGGGGATTATGAAACATGTATTCTCCTTCATTTTTAAGATGGTGGTAACATTTTTGTGGGTAATACAATTGGACTAATAGAAATAGTGAAATCAAATATTTTAATATTTTAATAAAAGAAAATAAAGTTAATGTTTAACTAAAAATCTATAGAGACTTTTTAACTTACATAAAAAAGAACCTTAATATTTTGGACTAACGTCATCCTTAAACAAGACAAATATTTGACTAGTAAACATAAGTTATTGAAACTCCTACATTAACAAAATTTTGTTTTCATCTAAGTTTATGAAGGCATCTAAGCCACTCAACAACACAATTTTCTCTATTGAATATGTAAAATTTGGTTTCAAGTGTCTATTATTAATAGAAAAACTAGATGCATTGAAGAATACCAAGCCAAGACCTTAAAACTTAGGAGCTTGATCTTTGTGCATCATATTAAACATTTTCTTATTCAAGCTGTTTTTTCCTATAAAAATGTGATTTGATCTACAAAAATTTATTACTAAGATGCAATATAACAAGTGGCCTATACACATTAAATGGGTGTTAAAAAAGAGTGCAAATTTTCCCAAACATTTTGACATCTATATTAAAAAAATTGAATAATGTTTAGAACATCATAGATGTATTAGTACGGTCGAATTCATTGTTGTCATTGTACATGTTGATGATATTGTCCTACTTGCAATAAACATTGAATATATTCACAAGGAACTCAAAGCCTTTGAACAATTTAGCAAAAAGTTATGAGCTCGCTATTAATATCAATAAAATCAAAGATTATGATAAATAATGTTAGAAAATAAATTATTATCATTTTACATGGTGATAACACCCTTTAAGAGGTGTAATCTTACAAGTACTTGAAGGTATCAATTTGAGGGACCATTGCGTTGGGAAAAAAAATATTAGTGCTTTAAAATCTTATTATAATCCTAAAGAAACTGTAGAAATTTTTAACTTAGGAATTATGATAAGAAACTTCTTTTAATCACTTTAGATACCCTAAATATTATTTAAGTTTTATGAAATTTGGACTTACAACAACTCATGAAATTTCTAAGAATAAAATTGTGCAAATCCAAAAATATTTCATAACCTATACTTTTAAAAGTAAATACAACATCCCTTACATCATTCTATTCATTGAAACTAGATGTACATCCATAGAATATAAATTCATGATTCTATTTTTGGAATATACAAGTACAAAGTGCTCAAGATGAGAAAATATAGGCCTCTTATTATTACTTATAGTATGAAGAGTAGCCATTGTAGACTTAACTCATATTTTACAATTACAAATAAATAAACATAAAAAACAAAAACAAAAATAAGACTTAAAATAAAAATACAAATACAAATAAAATGTTGAATACTATAATTAACTTTTATAAACCTTAATTTAAACATCAAAACTATAGTTATGATAACTTGATCTTAATAAAAAAATGAATATTGTCAAAAATAGGACAAATGCTAAACTAAACCAACAATACTTTATAATAAGAAAATTAAAAAAAAAAACTTGTGACATAAAAGAGGTTGAGGATGCACAACAACTCCTACTATTAATGATATAAGAATAAATTTTCATAGTTTCATATTCCAACCACTTTTCCACCCTTTTCCTTAAAAAAAAATATATTAATTTTAATACTAGTATTACATTAATAATTAATACAAAAAATAATATTTAAAAAATTAGTACTCCGCTTTATATTTATTAAAAAAAAAAAATCTCAAAATATTAAAAAGATATAAACATCATTTTTCACATACCCACTTTCTTATACAGATAGCTTGACTTTCACATCTCCATCTCATACTACTTTCTTAAAATATTAATTATATTAAAAAAAAAATTTCCCTCACACTAGCTATTAAATAATTATATGAGAAATTTTATTATAATCTCAGAAAATACCCAAATTTATCTGATCCACAGAAGAAGAAAAAACAACTTTATTTTATATATACACTTAATAACATACTATTATTTTTAAAAAAATTAATATAAAAAATTTAATATAAAATAATATGATTACCATTCTTAGTGATTTTTTAATAATTTTTTTTAGTGGCATTTATATTATTAAATGTTTAATTAGTTGGCAGAGTTTTGAGATTGGGTTCAGAAAGGGAAAGAAGTTAAGAGTTAGGAAATAGTAGAAAAAAGAAATAATGGCTTCTTTCCATCAATAAATTTGGTACAATTATGACTTTAAATGTACTAAAGGAAAAATAAAGATATGAATGAGCACTTATTAGAAGATTGATTTAAAACATTTAGATCAAACTCATTGCAAAACCCTACTCAATCTCATTTAGTAATCACCATACAAAATCCAATCCAATTAGGATGTTGCCATCAACACAATTAGCCTCTTACCATCAACCTTACCTCTTTCTTATTTAGAAATTTTGATGGTGTGAAAAGTTAAAATGACCACACCCATTTTTTCCAAGTATGTAGATAGAAGCTTTCTACCTAGCCCCTTTGTGAACTGAAATTTTGATGCCATAGAAAGCGAAAATGAGAACATCCATTTCCTTCGCATATTCTAGGCTTTGTCAATGCATTTTTACATATCCCTTGAAACATAAGGGAGTAACACATTAACTACTTTCTTGTAAGAAAAAGTAGGGATCTATAGTGAAATATAATGGATAGCTATATGGCTCTTATTTATAGAGTGTGGTTGCATTCATCTATTCATAAATTGAGCCTACTAATAATTTGAGAGTAAAAGTGTGAATGAAACAAAGGTGATCAATAAAAAAACAAGTACAATAATAACAGTTTAACACAACACCCTTCCTTTACTTGAATGTGTAACAAGTACATTGTTAACAATCGCAACAAAAGGGAGTAACACATTAACTACTTTCTTGTAAGAAAAAGTAGGGATCTGTAGTGAAATATAATGGATAGCTCTGTGGCTCTTATGTATAGACTGTGGTTGCATTCATCTATGCATAAATTGAGCCTATTAATGATTTGAGAGTAAAAGTGTGAATGGAAGAAAGGTGATCAATAGCAAAAACAAGTACAGTAATAACAGTTTATCACAACACCCTTCCTTTACTTGAATTTGTAACGAGTACATTATCAACAATCTCAACTACGGCGTTTCCTTTGCAACATTTGGTGCAATTGCTAGTTTATTTATAATTCATGTTCTCCACATTAAAATATTAAAACATGCCCCCTCATTTTTTTCCTCCATGTATGCTTTTAATTATTTTTATTATTAATATTTATAAAAATATTACATATCAAATCCATATTAAAATTTGAAAAAATTACAAAATATCACCACACATTGAATAGAAACTTATATGGAATAAGAATCTTTTAATCTTCCACTAAAGTGAAATTAAGGGTGCATATAGTAGCTCATTGCAATGCCTGGAAATGAAGTCTCATTGAACCGGAAGTCTTGGGTTCAAATCTTGTGCTAACCTCATCAAGGTGATCTAGATCTAATTAACTATATATATATATATATATATATATATATATTATATATATAATTATATAATATATATATATTATATATATATATATAATTTAATTCATTACTAAAGTATGAGATGTCAACAATTAATTTAATATTTATAACACTCCTACCAATTTAAATTAGATAAAGACATAACATTTTGGTGCTATTTTGGTTCTTTATTTGCTTGTACTTGTTTAAATTTAACTCTTTTTGATAATAAATATGAGTTTAACAATACAAAATGGTACAATATTAGATTTAAAATTTTGACGAATAATATATTCGATTATTTCTTAATGAACAACTCAAAAATATTATTTTTTCCATGTACTTATCACTAGATAGTCACTAAAATTCATGTTTTTGCATTTCTCCTAACTAATATTACATCATGTTCACAATGATAAAGACATGTCTACTTTAAATAATCTAGTTATAAATACATAAAAATAGATATTTATTTTATATCATCTAAATATGGAACATGCCTCTGAATCACCATCATAAATGTGGTGTGCTTGATATGTTATGCACGCACAGGTGCGATCATATTTACCAAACATACCGCAAAAACAATATTTAAAAATATAGCTATAGCTCAGTGCGTTCAATAATGTGAGCATTATGTATCAGTGTGAAAAGGTTATGCGTGCTCATTGGTGCACAAGTGTGATGCACCACTATGAAAATTTAAATTTTTGAACCAATAAAAGTGTGCCATACATATGTGTGCACCGATGTCCGTGCGGTTGTGTTTGATAGCGCACCGGAGATGGTGCATGACTATGTTTTTGGAGCACCAATGATTTTTTTTAATTGAAAGTTATGTATCCATATTAATAAATACATTTTCCATTAAAAAAAAATAAAAATAAAAAAATAAAATAAAATAAAATAAAAAATAAAATAAAATAAAATAAAAAAATAAAATAAAATAAAATAAAATAAAAAATAAAAAATAAAAATAAAAATAAAAAAAAATGTATGGTATGCATGAGGTTGATGTATTTTATATGTCAATCGTGTAGCAGAGATGTCAGCAGAAAGAGCAACAGTAGGAGAAAGAGCAAATGGCGGACCCATACAATATGGCCTGGCCATGGGAGGCTAGAGAGAGGGAGAGCACCTAATTGTTGTCCTACAATAAACAGTCCAGGCGTCTTATCTAGATCTCAATTGTCCCTGCTACAAAACACCATGGTGTCATGGATTTCGGAAATGGAACTGTGAAAAGTTTATACTTTGTTAAACATTGTTAGTCCAAATGGTAAAATAAGAGTGAAATTAGAAGGCAATGGTATGGATAAAAGATATCAAATTAGGGTTTCATGGGTCTTATCAGTCACACACCAAACACCATGAAAACATGCCAGCGTGCCTTTCATGCCATTGTCATATCGTATGGTTGGTGTCCTTCAAACCGACGACGTGATGTATATGGCTTAGGGTCATGGCTTTTAATGACATGATGTATATGGCTTGGGTTTGTAACCTTCAATCATAGGCATGATAGATTTTAATAATATATCACACACACCACCTTATTATGTACGTTATCACTTATTATTACCGAACTAATAAAGACATGTCTACTTTAAATAATTTAATTATAAATACATAAAATATATTTATTTATTTTACATAATATAAATAGGAAAGAAAAATGCAACACCAATCTATTTGAAAGCCAAACAAATGTCTCTTAATCACCATCACGTTATTTGTCATTTAATTCTTAGCCATAAAATATTTATTAATTCAAGTTTTATTTATAATTACCATTGAAAAGAAGAGTCAAAATTGTTCATTATCCATGAAGAAAAAATTAAAACCTCCCATGCATCCATGTAAGCCCATTTGTTTCTCTTATGGTCCATAAAAAGATGTAATCAACATTTTATACATGCATAAGGCCTTCTTTTAGTTTGCATAATGTTGCAAGAAGTGTATTTTAAATATAGTAAACATGACTTGACCTCTCGTGTCAAGAATTTAATCTTACATATTAATACACATTTTTCCATTATTAAAGTCCTCATAGAGTTATCACTACATGATGATTTATACTGATTTAGAACTAAACAAGAAGAAAAAACATGCGAACTGATTAATAAACCAATAAGTATCTAAATTGAGACTAAATCTTCAATGTTATTTCTAAATTCACTATTTTGTTCACATTTTCCTATTTCAGAAGGGTTGTAACCTTGAATCCTTATTATCATAGATATTGTACACAATTGTAAATACTTAGTTTTAAGTGTAAAAATGTTTCCACTGCAAAAAAACATTTGTGTATCATACCAATTATATTATAAAATTCCAACAAGATGAATAAAAAAAATATAATGAATGAAATAAAGAAAATAAAAACATACAACAATAGTATAAATGATGAAATAGCACAAGTACATATCACTCTCCATTGTCATCACCTCGATTATCTTCCTCACTTGGCATGATAACACTATTGTTCTCAAAAATATGTTTTGAAGTAGTGTTGTGTCTTGATATGAACCACCAATCACTATCCAACACTTCTGGGTAAAAAAACACCTGGTTGCATTGTTTTGGGAAAATATAAGACTCCCGCACTTCAAGCCACATATTTCTAGAGTTTATAGATATCAACCCACTATTGTAAGCTTCCTTTACATTAGTCCAATCAAAGGTGTCCCACCACTTGCACCTAAAAATAACACATTGGAACGAAGATAAGTCCACTTGAAAGATCTCTTGTATATTTCCAATGTAACCTAACATCTTCTGCATTAGGTTTTGATTCTGGTGGCTAGCATGACTAGATTGGTCGAACTCAACTTCCACTCCATAGTCTTGTATCATGCATCCATCATCGACATCCTCTGTGCGAAAATGATGTCCATGTGCCCACATAGATGGGAACAAATGCACCAAAAATGTATATATATATATATATATATATAATATATATATATATATATATATATATAATATAATATATATATATATATATATATATATATATATAATATATAATAGTGTCATGTGTCTACAACTTCAACATAATTAAAAATATAAAATGTATATAGATGTTACAATCAAAGGTTCAATATTACATTAAAATTGCACAAAAAGATATTATAATTATCCAGTTGCAGTGCCCAATCCCTATGTTTAGCACATCCTCTTCAGCACACTAGTAATGACCAGATGCACATTTCTCACTAACTTGATCAACAACCCAACTATTAGGGAATGCCATTGGCATATTTTATTTTAAATGGTCAAGATAAGGCACACTTATACCATTCAACAGTTTGAATTATTTCCTGTCATTGTCCCATTTCCTCCTCTTCTATTCATACAATGTGACCTACAGTTGTGTCTCTTCCATATTATAAAGAATGAATTTGTTGATGGCTTCAATTTCTGAATTTGTTGATGAAATAAAACCAACATATATATAGTATGTATGAGATCAAAATATGCATTAATATGAAGTTCAGTGTGAATAGTTACTATGTAGTAATTTTACAAGTGATAATCATGCACTTACTCTTTATCGTGCACCTATTTCCATTTGTTTCAAGAATCTCCCTTTCTCTTTTATCTTCATCCCTTTCATCTTCCCAAAGCACTGCACTTGGTGTGTTGTCGATCTTATTGATGTACTCAATGGCATAATAGAAAGACTCATACAATATATACCCCTCTACCATAGACCCCTCAGGCTTTTCCCTTTTTCGAACAAATCCTTTCAATTTCTTCATGTACATCTCTAAGAAGAACATCCAACGATAAGAAACCACCCTAACTAATTCAACCTCATCTACTAAGTGAATTAGAAGATGGACATGCAAGTCCATGAAACTCGTTGACAGTTCCTTCTCAAACATACAAACAATCTCAGCTATCTCTTGACGCCACCATGGAATGCTAGCCATATGAATCTCCTTTAATGTGATCCAATGTAAAAATGTAGATAATTTATATATGGCACGTTGTAGGTCTTAGGGGAAGTCATGGTTCACACACCCACGCACGAGAAAAGGATAATGACATTGCACAATAAATAGTACATTATACAAAAGTTAATTATAAAATATCCCATTACATAAAAAAATAATAAAATCATGTTTTTGACATACGTACTCTTAGAAGGTTCAAATGCTCATGAGATTTAAACCCCGAAAAATGATCTTCCATAGTGAAGAAGTGTCATAGTGAAGAACCATATAAAGAAGGAACCCTCACACTCAATATAAGTTCCTTTTACAAATAAAGATCATCTTTCTTTAAAATACATGGGACATCACCTTCTTTGGAAGACCAAGAGGGACCAACCTCTCCTCTAATTTCTTGTCTTGGCCAATGTTTCTTTTTAGTTTTTAAAGAAATGATATCTTTCCTAATAACGAATGCATCACTTTCTTTCCATGATATGTTCCTCCATAAAAAATATGAAACACTTTTAAATATATGCATCGAATATAGTAAGTGGGCAATCTTAAGATTCTCTCGTTATGGGAGCTCATAAAAGACAGATTTCCTTTTCATCCCAATGGGCAATTTCTCAACATAGGTGTCAAATAATTTTGGATCATCGAACATAGGCTCCCCATTTGAATCGAACATTTTTGCAAAATCCTTCTCCTTCTCTCTCTCATATGCTCTAAGCCATTCAATTGGTGTCATTAGTGCAGGCCTTTGTGTTTTCTCTAGTTTACCATTGAAAGCAAATGTTTATGTTCTATAAGGGTGATCTTCTAGGAGGAATACCCTAGAGCAGTCATACACTCGCTTTTGTAGGTGGTCGGGCCACCTAGCCTTCAAGAAAGTCCACAACATTTGCATCCATGACACCCTTTCGTTACAAGACCTACAAAATTAATTTATACAGGTCGACACGTCAGCAACCATGAAGATCAAAACATTGTAGTGAATTAAATTAATATCCATAACAATAGTGTTACATATATAAACAAATCAATAAAAATGTAATTTACCAGAGAAAAATCCTAAGCCTAGATAATCATGTATGGTGTAAGCACATATTCCATACAACATAAAACTCCTCTTGTTGTGATGGGTCTTAATACATCATACACATTCATCACTTCCCGTAATTACTTCAATTCATCTACTAATGGTTGTATGTAGAGATTCATATTTTTCACTTGTATTCTATGAGAGCCAACATAAGGTGTTCATTCTTCACGGGTGACCATGGACAGATATTGTTATTGATCACTACTATAGACCAAACATAATAATTGGTGTTTTGTAGGGAATATGGGGTGATGACGTCAATGGTTATGTTGAGTCGTAGACTTCGTACTTCATCCTTGAATTATTCAAGCCATGTATCCTCTATATCCTTCATTGTTATTGAATCTATTAGGATTCGTATAACTCCTGACTCACTTCTGTGTGAGGCATGTCATCCCTACAACATAGCTAATTCTTTGCAACAAAAGAGACTTTGAATCCTTGGGATTATAGATATGTGCCTTAATATATTATGAGGAGGACCATGTGATTTTCCCTTTTTTTGAATTGTGATACCTATCATGCCCACATTTCTGACATATCTCTTTGTTTACATATTCTTCTGTATGTAGAATACAATCATTCAGACATGCATGATATGGTATGTACTCAACACCCAACATTTTCAACAATTTATTTGCCTCTTCGCAGCTACCCGGCAAGACATTATCACTTAGAAGAACCTTATCTTTGAATAACCTACAGTTGGTGGGGAATATAATTGTACAATGTCAATATTTAACCTTCTTAAAATCGACCATTTTTAATTTTGATTATGTGACAAAATATAAGGAACTTGATCAATCATGTAGGTCAATTACCTCAATATTGTGGATAAACATGTGTTCAACATGCCAAACTTTTATTTCAAGTTATACAACAACATTATTGTCCCTAGCTGAGTACACTTTGACTTGCCGCCAGGTCTAAAGAGAGGGGCGGTGGAAGCAGATTTCGATCTTTTGAATAAGGTATCAATGATATGAGCATCATCCCATAGCTCATCATTGTGGAATGCATCTAACAACATTGCCTCCATGGTAGTCGTATCCCATAAGTAATCATCCATACCAACCTCTATTTGATTGCCTTCATTATCAATTTGTGATGAAGAGTTACTATTGTTGTATTCATTCCTAATTTGTGAATCTCGATGTAATGGGAATTGAATAGGTGGTTGATTCAACCATTATTTGTATGCTTCATCTCCAAGTCTTGCTCTTAATGAAGCCTTCTCTCGAGTTGACATTGTAGTGCAGGTGCACCAGAAGATTGTAGGTGGGTCACTCATCATCAATAGAATCCTAATTTCAAAAAATATTGAACTTCATTAGTACAATATCAATGATATTAGTTAGCACGTCAATGCAATTGGTTTGTTGAAATTACATTATACTAAACAATTATCACCATCGTTGATCCTGGATTGCGGCTGGAAGATGACATGTTCTAATTGGTAGGGTGAAGAGGTTGTCCATTCTCATATACCAACTACTTGCAATATGTTTCTCATGATAAGAGTTTCCGACATTTTTGAAATGGATGAATATTTTATGCATCTGAACTCGATTTTCAATCGAGACCCTACGATTTGGATACATTTTTATTCACATTGACATGGATTAAAAAAATAAAATCAATTAGATAATCGAAATATAAATAAAATATGAACTTGCCGGAGATGGAAAGGGAGAACTCTGTGAAGGAAATTGATCAACTAAATGGAACGAGCTAGAATTTGAAGAATTGGCCATTTGATATTATTGAGATTTTGTCCCTGCATTTGATAAAAGTCGGAAATAAAATTTTGTGTGCATATCTAAAATTAATCTTGAGAACCATATAACCGCAATCTGAATTTCAATATAGTTTTCAAACCATTTTTCAATAATAAGGCGACTTTAAGTAGAAAATGTATACGATGAACTAGTGTAATTTATATGGGTGCATCCTAAAGGAAGACTTGAGATTAATATGTCATTTTATGTGAAAATAAAATTTCACATAGTTCTTAAAACAAACTAGTGTGTTTATCATAACGAAGTGCACCGATGTTTTTAAATAATACCAACACTAGGGCGTTTAAATAATAGCCGCACCGACTTCTGACATTCCAAAAAAATTATGTTATCATATTAGTGCTCTTGTACAAAATGCACCGATGTGTTTAAAAAAAATAGCATCGATACACCCCTGTTTTCAGATTTAAAAAAATAAAAACAAATTCATAGCTTTTCAACTCTATCGGTGCACTTATCAGAACAAAACGCACCGATGTGTTTAAAAAATACCAGCATCAAGGCATTCAAATAATACCTGCACTGGTTTCCAGCATTCTGAGAAAAAAAACAAATATCGGTGGTCTTGTACAAAAATGTACCGATGTGTTTCAAAAAAACAACAGCATCGCTACACACTTGTTTTTGGATTTTAGAAAATAAAAATGAATTCAACCAACTCGGTGCTCTTATAACAATTAGAGCATCGATGCTTTTAAATAGAAACTACACAGTTGCGTTAAAAAATTAATTGCATCGTTTTGGGATTTCGAAAAAAAATAAATAAATAAATTAAATAAATAAAATAAAACAAAAAACAAAAACAAAAACAAAAACAAACAAAACAAACAAACAAGCAAACAAACAAAACAAAAAAAACAAAACAAAAACAAAAACAAAAACAAAAACAAAACAAAAAACAACACAAAACAAAAAACAAAAACAAAACCAATTGATTTTTCAAAATCTAATTTCATAAAGTCTTTTAAATAGTAATAATTTATTCACTATTTCATTATTTTACCCACAATTTCAAGGGAGTGATTTACAAGACAGACATACCATGAGCATTATGCAACAATATAATACTTTGGAGTAGCAAAACTATTCGGAAGATCAGAACTTGAAAGGTATGCTGATTCACTCAAAACCCTGCATAGTAAAAAAAAAATTAATTTTATTGTTTATTTTACTAATAAAAAATTTACCATTTTTGTTAGGGTTTTATGAAAAGAGAGATCATTTGAAAGAGAGAGATAATGGGAGGAGTGTGCAGTAGCAAAATATTTTGAAACTACAAAAAGATCAAAATTTGAAAGGTATGGTGACTCACTCAAAACCCTCGATAACAAAAAATTTAAATTTTACCATTAAATTTTGTTAGCTTTATTCACAATTCAAAAAAAAAAACAAAAAAACAAAAAAACAAATATATATATATATATATATATATATATATATATATAAACAAAAAACCATGTATAATAAAAAAATTACTGTAAAAAATTAAAAATAAAAAATGTCAATGTATAATAAAAAAATTATTGTAAATTTTTCTAGTAAAAAGATTTATGATCTTTGTTCCCATTTAAATTGAATTAAATTCAGAAATAACAAAAACATTCAATACTTACCTTAAACCCTTGCTTCTTCCTTTAAAATTTCACCTTAGGGTTTAACTTCCTCTACCACTTTACAATTAGGGTTTTCATTTTAGACATTTTAGATTTAATGGGTTTGTGTACTTATTATATAAGGAGTTTGACATGTAAAGTAGGGGAATCACTTATTGAATTAAATCGAGACTTTGTTGGCCCTCTCTATTTTTTTTTAAATGGTTATATGTTCCGCAGTGCTCCCTTTGTAATATAACACACCGGTGCACCTTGTGTAATACAACGCATCGATATATTATAACAATGTCGATTCCCTAATATGTTCATCGTTGCTCCCAATGCAATATAACGTATTGATGTGCCTCTTCCAAATAGCACTATTAAATCATTGTGGTGTGTTTAGTGTTACAAATCTCATCGTCATAATTTAAAATTCTTTAAAAATAATAATTTTGCATGACGGTGTTGAACAATTAAATGTTCGGTGCGTTTAATCGGAGAAACGCATCAATGTGTTGTTTCAGATAAATGCACTAATTACCAAAGCTCTTTCTCTCTGAAAAATATTTGACTTATTTGTAAAATACATTTAATGGCTTCTGTATTGAATGGTACAAGTTGTATATTAATAAAAAAATTTCTTAGAAGTTGTCAAGTAACAAAAATATTGATCGACACAGTGATAACACATCAAAAAAGACAGAGAAGGCAAGCTCTTTCTAAATTCTTTACGAAATTAATATGCTTGAACTATATGTAAGTTTAACTAATATGTATTGGTTGGTGTGTGTCATGCAGAGCTACAAAATGAAGAAGGTCGATAAGATTATTTCTAATCTAAGTGGAAAAGAGCATAAAAGCCTGATAGAAAATTTGCAGAATGATGAATCAAGTAAATGAAAAAATACTATTTAATATGAATTTTATTTATTTATTAATAATATACTCAAGAATATAAGATGACATGTTTCAAACAAATATGTTTAATGTTCTACAGGGAGCAACAATGAAGGAACATATTGATGTCATTCTAAGAAAAGAAAAATTATAGAACATGTAAATGACGATGAATTGGTCCTTAACTCATCTGGAGTGGTGTTGGAAATTAATGAAAGGGGGGATTTTACAAAACTATGAAGGATCTAGTGGAACGAATCTATAGACGTACTTTCCACTTACAATACGAAAATCAATCCAATGATTCTAAGAACCAAATTATATCTAAACTATAGGAAGTGTTTCCAGAGCAATGGTCAATGGGACATGTCAAACTTGCAATAGAAAAAACATACAACAATAAAAAAGAATCATTCAAACGGTAATATTCCTAATTAAAATAATTTTCTAGAATTATGTATATATTACTACAAACCATCCATTTATTAATATCGATTTTGTTAAATTTAGTTTTCATATATCAATATAAAAATAGTTTATTACTTTTTTTAGAAATATTATGAAAATGTCAAGTGATCAACAAGTTGATATGCAAAACATGCCAGTGAGAATGTCCAAAAAAGTGTACAAGGAAATGATCAAAGAAATGGACACAATTGCATCACATGGGGAGTCATCTCAACAATAATGTGCTTCAAATGTATGTAATCATGATTGCCTTTGTACATAAAACAATAATTTAGCATTAAATATTAATTTTCAAGTATTTTCTTGCAGAAAAGAAAACAAAATGAAACTCGTTTAACACATAAAACAAGACGACAAGGAAGAAAAAGGTTAATTTCAAAGTTTGTGAGTAATTGTTAATATTTCCTTATAACTACTCGAGGTTTCATTTTTGTATATTTTAAGTTGTTTTACAACAACCATCCTCGAATCAAATAGGCGTTAACATACAAAGAAGATTCATCAGAATAATTGATTGACATTGGGTTGAATAAGGGTTGTGAGTATATGTTTGCATATCAAAAATTAATTGTGGAATTTGTATATCTGTGTTGTTTTACTTCTCTAAGTTTATAATTAATAGAACAAAAAAGTCCTTTATATTAAATCTATGATTTATAATAGGATTTCAAACATTCAAGAAACAAAATATGGAACTATGCCAGCAGAAGACTTGTTGCAACAGGCATGAGACTTGGTTTTGAAACCAATTGCACAGAGTATGAGTCACTTCTTGCTATGGTACATTGTTATTCAATTTACATTGATGTGTATTATTTATTTCAATTTTCATTATTCTAACCAATGTAGATACACTTGTTACACTTTATTTTTATGTTTACAAATGGAACAAGATCAAGAAGACAAAAACAAGAGATACAATCAACAAAACATTCCTCCGAATAACCCAATTCATGGAAGTAGCTCAAACATTGACAATAATTCTAGCGAAGAATGATGATCTATTTGGGTATCAATGCAACTTGTTGTATTTTTTGAAATAATTATGTGTGAAAATCAAACATTTTATTTAATATAATGGACATAGTGTCCCGATTGAAAAACAAGGGGTTACCAATAACAATCTAATTTTGTATGACAAAGAGTCTCTTATTGATATATAATAAAAAAACATTTTAATTTGTTGTATTGTGTTATCCAATGTCGTTGTAAAATGTTACACCACTGATTAAATATATGCATGATTAAATATTATAATGAACAAATATGAAATATGATAATATAACAAATTAATCCAAACATCATATACAAATGCACTAATCAAATTTTAATATATATGAATATTGTTATAAGATATATGTTGATTTTTCCCATGGGGCTTTGGATTGACGGTAAGTGGGTGCACTGTTAAGGCACTCTTTACGATAGGTCACTGGTTCAAATCCCCCCTGGGTGCTTACCTACCAAAAAACAAAATATATATATATATATATATGTCGATTTTTACATGAATAACGGATTTTAAAAATTACAATAATTTCACTATCAAAGGTTGATGTTTCTAAAAAAGAGAAAATATCATACAAAAAATCGGTGCATCCATACTGTAAAAATGCACCAGTGTGTTATGTTATATAAAATCACCATGCCGACATCATTTTTCATAACTGGTGCCTTTTATGAAAATGACAACCTCGGGTTTTTTATTTATTCAAGCACCAGTATTGTTTGAAATTACTGCACTAATGCATTGTAATTCTTAACGCACCAGTACTTTCATATAACTAACACCCCGGTCCTACAAAATATTATTTCCATCCCCGGTGCATTATTAAATTTAACAACATCGGTCCTTTTAAACAAAGACACACTAGTGCATTTATACAAACGACACACATCGGAGCTGCGAGTTTAAACCAAAGCACTGGGATTGCAATTATTTGTTGCATGCCTCAGTATTATTCCTTACATGAACGCCCCGAGGCTTTTTTATCTATTAGTATCGGTGCATTATGAAATGTAACAATATCAATCTTTTATATAACTAACGCAACAGGTCGTTTATACACAACAATTATTTTTTGCGTGCCCCGGTGTCGTTCCTTACACGAACCCCCAAGGGCTTTTTTTTTATCTATTAGCACTAGTGCAGTATATATTATGCACCAATGTACTCTAGATTCAATGCCTTGGTGCTTTTAGTTATGTATGCAGCCCAATGTGTCTATCTATGTAACGAGTTGGTGCTATATGATCCATGAAGCGTGCCCAAAAAAAATATCAAACCTCTGGTCGTCCATGTTTTTTCAGTTGTGATGAATTCCATCAAAATCTCTACTAAAATGTCTATTATCGTAAATGGATGTTTCCGTTGATGCTTTTTGACAATTTTTTCCAATTTTGTAGCACTAAAAACCTCTATTAAAACCTCCGCTAGAAGGTATTTTTCTTGTAGTGATGAGGGAACCAATAAGTTGTCTATATAAGTTGGGGTCAACGACCTTGTCCTTTGATGCATCAATATTCCTCTAGATTGCAATCATGGGTTTTACATGGGTCTACAATCTTGCATGTTCGATCTCTTCAGAATCTGTGTATCATATATCCCTTAACCAAGGAAGATCTCCCCATCCTTATGCCACACTTCCAAGCCTAGGAAGTAATGCATCAGCCCCAAGTCCTTCATGTCAAACTCAATTGTCAAGTTCCTCTTACGGTCCTCTATGAGCCCCGATGACCCTATCAAGAAGAGGTCATCCATATACAACACTAGAATGAGTAGCTCTTCCTCTACCATCAAATATTAAATGTTGGGATCTCCATCACTCTTGATGAATGCATCTACTACAAGTTGTTGTCAATCTAACCATACAATGCCTTCGAAACCTGCTTGAGCCCGTATTGCGCTTTCTTCATCTAGCACACATCTGTGTGCTTCTCATGTGTCTCGAAGTCGTCAAGTTGTTCTATATATACCTCCTCCTCTATCACCCTGTTCAAGAAAGTTGTCTTGACATCCATCTAGTGAATCTTCCATCTCATCTATGCAGCTCGGGATAAAACTGACCAGATAGAAGTATACTTGGCAAATGGGGTGAAGGTATCCTCATAATCTATCCTTTCTTTTTGTGCATACCCTTTTACCATGAACTTGGCCTTGTACTTCTCCACGCTACCATTTGTAGTGTACTTGATCTTGTAGGTTCATCGAGAGCCCACAATTGACCTATCCTCATGCCTCAGCACTATCTCCCAAACATCACTAGTCATGATATAGTTGTACTCTTCTACCATGGCATCAACCCACACCTAATGTTGTGCAACCTCCTGATAGTTTGAAGGTTCTTCAACCTATGCCACCAAAACTTGGTACTTGTTTGTCTATCTACATTCTCTTTTGTTTGTCTTAGGAGCTCCAATGAACTCCTTTGCATCTCTCAATATTTGATGAACTTCCCAGCTGGTTCGACCGATGGTGGTGGGAGGATTGACCAACTCATCATCCTTCCTCTACTACATCGTCTACTGCGAACTCACTAGATCCTCTACACCTGAGGATGTGCTGGTACTGGTAAAAATGCTAGATCCCCAAGATTGTCCTTGCGGTGGTCCTAACTACTGCCCCTACTGCCAAACCAATGGAGGTTTTGCTGGCTCATTTTGATCACCTGTTGGAATCTCGTGAGTTTCTTGAAGGCTATGTCCTGCCTAAACTTCACGTTTTGTATCACGATAATCTTCCTATTGCTAGGAATGCAGATCATGTGTGCCTTAGAGGTTTCACTATACCCAACGAAATATCCTCTCTCTACAGTTTGATCCAACTTGGTACACTTCTCATCTGGTACATGGTAATAAGTTATGTGACCAAAGATCCTAAAGTTACTGACTCCTGAATTCTTCTCTGGGAAGACTTCTTCTAGTGTTATCTTCCCCGACACCATGTGAGGAACCCCGTTCTAAATATACACAGTCGTCTTACATGCCTCTACCGATAAGAATCTAGGCAAATCCTAGTCATATAACATCGCCTTCATAGCCTATTATAGCGGCTACAACCACCCTCTAAAATTTTTCCTTAGCCTATTTTGGAGCCTCCCTGCCAACCTTACACAGCACTTTGTCTTACTTCGTCAAGTACTCAAGCTTCAAGTGTTTTCCTTGCACAAAGGCAGTCTGTAGATCACATTTGATCCATTCCCCTCATAAGTTTCTCACCTAAACTTGGTCCAATTGCAGGCTGAGAAGCTTCCCCTTGAAAACTGCACATTTCTGGAGGGCAACTAGCCTTCCCTCCAAGAATTGCACAATCCTATCTGATAGTCAACTGGGCTCCAAGATTACGCAATCTTGCCAACCAACCCTCCTAACAGGATTTGCACAAATTTCCCCAGCAACAAGTTGTTCAGCCCAGGATTTGCGCAAATCTGGGCAGGAGTCAGCTTCTCTGCTTAGAAATTGTGCAAATCTCCTCGGCAGCCAGCATAGCTCCCAGCCATAAATGCGCATTTTTCTCCATCAGTCGAGCAGTCTCTTGCATGTGCAGCTGAGTTGACCGATTCCCTCTTGGACTGAGCAAAATAGACTTGCATGCATGGGTTTCTTCTCCCAAGGCAACATGCAAAGGCATCCCTTGTTTCAGGGATCTATGTTTAGCAGTTGGAGGTTACATGCAAGGAGTAATAATGAAACCTCCGACCAAGTATCACTTTCCCTAGATTCATCGCATGCATGCCACAACCTCGATGTTATCAAAACTCATCAACTGGATGTTGCAGAACTCATTCCTCACATCAACCTTGCAGCTCTGACATCCCACATCACATCTAGGAGCAATCGGAACATTCATCTCACTTGTTTTGGGGTAAGCCTGCTTCCCATGCCTTACGTTGCATTTTTGTCGCTTTTTGTGTTTTCTCTTGTAGGAGTATTGTTTTCTTGATTTCTTTGGATGCTTGTTGGAGTTTACATATATACTAGATTTTCCTAGCTCTATTTCAGTTTTTGTTGCTATCTCACTGATGTCGCATGCATGAAACTGTTTTGCATAGACGTTCCCCCAACCGCGAACTGCCTCACCCACATGCATGTTAATCTATTTGTTGAATCTTTCATTCATGTTTTTCATGCACTTTCAATCACTTTTGTTATCACTTAATGTCTCCATGCATTCACTGACTTACTTGATTTCAGTCGCCCGTCGACGAGTCAGGCCAACCTTGGCCTAGGCTCTGCCTTCATCAAGGCTGCATTGCACAATCTAGGAAAGGAAGGCTCACCTTCCTCTCCAGATTTGTGTGTTCCTGCCTGGCACTGGTCACCAGGACTGTTTTGCGCATTTCTGGAGGATAGTGGTTGCTTCACCCAAGAAATTGCGTAGATTTGTCCCTAGGCCAACAGTCCTTCCCAGCTAGAATTGCGCATTGCGCAATCCCAATAATCAGTAGCCTGACTGGACTGTGCATTGAGTAGCTCTTGCAATCAGCTAGTCTCCCAACAGCCCAAACTGTGCCTTCAACAGTCTTGGTAGTCTATCTCATGACCTCCTAGCCGAAATCGCGCAAACTTCATGATCATTCACCCAGGTATGTTGCAAGTCAGTTCTCATGCTCATTTTGGTTTTCGACTAACAGATTGCTTGCTATGAGTGTTGTCATGTCTCTATGTATCGCATGTGTTCATCCACCTCTCAACAATACAGGTACAGTGGTTTCCAGGAGAGAAGAGACGAGGACACCGTTAAAAGCACGCTTTGGGATGCAGTCGATCAAATGTCTATGAGCTTGCCTACTCATGAAGACATCAAGTTGTTCGTAGACAAGGACATCAAGCGGCAACATCACAGCGAGCAACATCATGAACATCAATTGAAGATAGCATACCAAATGCAATAAATGCAAGAGGAGGGTTGTTGACAAAATGGAGGCGGAACAAGGTTGCAAGCTTAAGAAGGTCCATTGATGATGAAAGCAACTTTGGAGACTCCGGCTATGGAGTGATGGCGCTACATGAAGATCACGCGAACGCAGAATATGTAACAAAGAAGGAGATGCATGTGTTGAAGTAGCAACTCAAGAAGAACATGAAGTTGCACAGACAGACGAATAAGTTGCAGTAGGATCAAGAATAGCAGTGGGCGCAACATGCACTCATGGATGAAACTGCGCTCGAACAAGTTAAATATCCACCCCAGGAGCTAACACGGATCAGACATGGTGAGCAGTGTGGTTGATCGCATGTAAGGGATTTAGTAGCATGCATGTCATTGTGTGGACGCATGCAATCCAACCCATTCAACACACTCACCAAGGCGAAGACAAGAAGCAAGTCCAACTGGAGCCGAACGAGTACTTCGACAAGTTGATCCACATGACCACCAGCACACACTTGAAGATTAGCATGGACATTATGCACCAGTGTGCTATCGGTTCAGCCACACCCAAGAAGACCATGCGTATGTTAGTAGACGAGTTGGATGAATGGGTCGAACTAATGCACCGATTACAACAAAAGCAAGAGTTCGCTTCATCAACATGTCACCATGAGGTGCATGCACATCATCACAGAGGACCAAGCTTGGCATCAGCTCACCAGCTTCACCATCACAAGCATGTCAAAGAGTTGGTCTCACCACAGCGGACCAAGTGTCCGTGATGTCTTGCAAGGCTTGCTCAAGCCATGTTGTCTCACATGAGTATATGTGCATTGTAATGTTGAGTCATGTCAAGTGTAAGTCAAGTGTCAACAATTGGATGTAACAGTCATAGAGTAGGTGAAGATTCATGAGGGTAGTTGAACTGTCACAAAGGGGAATGTCAAGGGTCACCCCACCCTTTACTATAAATAGTCCCTCATAACTCATTGTATAGGATTTTGGTCAGCCAAGCTTCTACTACGACTATTTTGAAGAAGGCTTGGATAGTATTGTAATGCGGCTTGGCTTCCCCACTGCATGGAGCTAGTACATCTCTTTGGAGGAGCAAGCGGATGTGGCTGTAATGTTCCACTCTTCGAGCTAGCAAGTTTACATGGATGTATTGTATGATCTTGACTTATACTTCTTTATATAATAAGAGCCAGCACATTTTCATGCATATGTTGTTATTGTAGTTGGACTGCTCTGGTTGCTTTAATGATATGTGTTGTTTAACTTACGTACCTGTGTATGAACTGATTCACATGAAATTATATGAATCGTGTTGTTAATGTGTTGCATATGTTGTTAATGTTGTCACCGTCTGTGTTGACTGCTCTGTTGCACATCACACAGACCATTCACTTGAACCTTGCTATAACAACCGTCACACTCGTCTCAGACTGATCCGTGAGTGTTATACGTGTTATCTTACCTTGTATGATGTGATTGTTGCAACCGAGTGGACTGCTCTATCGGTAGTTGTGCATGTCCTTTGTGTTGTGTTTTCCTAGCCGAGTTGGGACTAATCCCTTTCAACCTGGAAATCACCTTCACCTCCTCCCCCTTTCGAAGTGTTTGAACCTCTCATACACCTTCCTTGACCCACTGCGTCAGTCACACCCTTGCTGCTGATAGAGTTATTCTACTTGCCTCTATACGACACCACGATCAAGGCATACCTTACGACCCACTGCTGAGACTCCTACACCAAACGGTCTGAGGTCTAATTGTGACTTCTTACCGAGGAGATATCATTGACATGTTGGTGGGTCCAACACCATCAACATTTATGGCGCTATAAGGAGGGCCTGATGACAAGTTGTGTCCTCTCATCCAATTTTTAACCTTTGCATATCTTTCATGGAGTCTTGCACTCTTCTTCCCCAAAGGTGTTTTTTCAATCATGAATATGTCTCCATCTCGGGAAAGCTTTTCAATCTCTTGTCCACTCACACGTATGATGGTGAAGGTGAAGTGGCCTGGCCTGAGCACTTATATAACTTTCTTTTCATGATTTATGAGGAAGATGAATTTCCTGATGAACAGGCCAATTTGTTGCTTGCATACATACTTCGCGAATCTCCATTACTTTGGGTGCTCAACCTACCGGCTGACATCGTGCACTCATTTGAGCAATTTTGTGATCTCATTGAAGACATGTTCTATAATTTTGATCCAAACTACCTTGACCAGAAACTGTTACAACTACGGAGGGCTCCACATGAATCAATTTTTTAGGCAGTGCTTCCGTGACTTGCAGTCTCAAGCTCCGAAGAGCTAGATGAAATTTTCTTAGCTTTAGGACCGGTTTGAGTATTGCCTTTAGAAATTTGCCCATCCCAAGAGGAAGCTTGATATCAAGCCTCTGTCAACATTATTCATTGATGGAACTGCCCAATCTCATGTGGGAGCGGACACTATCTCAATTGATTGTCCACCTCCCTCTCATTCAAAAGCTCCACCACTACCCAGTGATGTTGAGTATCATGCTCACACACCTGTTCATCCTTCACACTCTCCCAACATCACTCCACTTGATTTTCACACAGATTTGGTTGTGAGTCCTTCGAGTTCTCATATGCATTCTTTTCTTCGACCTCCATCTTCGCACTCAGGTGTTCCTCCGGATGATGTTGTATTGTGTTCATCCATTCTAGACTCTCCACTTGTTGTGAATGAGGAACAACCCACTGATGGAGTCAGTGTTACAAAACTAACGTGCACTGTCATTCATGAAGAGTATGAGTGGGAGCTTGAACATCAACACTCAATGAAGGATGAGTCCCTTCTATCTGAGTCCCCTCTGTTCTTTCCTAACCTCTTTGGTGAACCTGCCATCCATTATTTTGCATGTGTATCTTCTTCCACAGAGGCACCCATTATTGATCACTCACAGTACTCACAGGATGTTAGTCCATCATTCAACAATGGAGAGGATAAGTTAATTGTTGAAAATCCACTTGATCCTTCATCTGTCTTTTTCGAAAACACGGAGGATGAGTTTCATCTACCCCTCTGTGTGATTCATCCAACCATGAGGATGTCGACCAACATCCTGAATTTTCTGATCTTGATTGTCGTGATCTCTTCACCTCGTCATCCAATCACAATGTCGATTCACTCATTGTTAATCCATCTAAGCCACTAGTCTACGAAGATCCATCTATCAACAGAGTCGAAACCCCACAGACCGTCAAGGCACTTCAGCCCGAGCTGATGGTTATGTCTAGCCCTCCTTGTCTTGAGGTTGGTTTCGCTTCCAATCAGGAAATTGTTCAAACACTCAAGGTTCCTCATCACTCATATGTATGCACTCAAGGTCAATCAAACACTCAAATTTTACTTCCTCCACTCGAACTACATGATCCCATTGCTCATGCATTGGAGGAGTCTTACATTGCAAGAACTCGTGCGCGACGCAAGATATCTTTGTTTCTTTCGTTTGCTTGCATGTCACAGTCAAGAGTGTGCTTATCCTTCTAAGTTGCATGTAGTGTCACACAGAACCATCATAAGTCCACAGACTGCCCGTCATACACATGCACTCACTTATGTCCCGTGGGCACTTTGAATCATGAAGTGTGGTTGTCTTCATTGTTGTATCTTTCTTGCTTGCTGGTTCGCACAACTCAGTTGCTCGCAGACCAAGCCTTCACCAACATGTGTTTACCAATGCACCGGTGAATGCATTGGAAGTATCACTTCACATGATTAGGCCCATGTACCGTTAGTGTAGGAGTAGGAACAGTGTTTGCTTTTAGTTGTTTTCTGACATGCTTGTTTGCTTATGTGCTTTGTTTGCTTGTTTGCTTGCTTGCCTGTGTGTTTACTTGCTTCGCTTCTGCTCTTTCTTTGCTTTGTTGATTGTTAGTTTGTTCGCTTGTTTCGTTCATAGGTTAGTTTTGCATGAAACCATGTATGACTCTTAAAGCGAGCTGGGTAAAGTAAAAGAGGGCTTTTACAACTATCACTACTTGGTTATCTGTCATCTTACCTATGTATGATGAGCTTGTTACTTTTAGTCTATGATACGTCGAAGGAAAATACGTATTATTCGAAGTGAACCTTGGTGTAAACACAACACTTGTGCGCTAACTGGTGTCACCTTCTCTAATCGATTTTTTTTGGGTTAACCCTTGTCAGCTCAATCAAGTAGAGTAAGGTAAGGGGGAAAACCTTAAGAGGCACACCAGAGATATAACAAACTACTTCTCTATTGGAACAACCTCTTCTTCTCTCAATAAGTCAGGATCCCTCTTCCACCTCTGAAATGAATAAGTGTTATGCATAATGAAAATGAAAAAATGAAAAGTCAAAAAATTCAAAATTCAAAATGAATATGGTGAAAGAAGAGAAAGGCTTCCTGCGCAAGGAGGTGATGCAAGTAACTCCGTCGGGGTACTGACCAGGCTCGCTGGTAGTGGAGCCATGCTTGTGTTCCTATGTGACTCCACTGGGGTACTGTCCAGGTCCGCTAGGAGTGGAGCAACACCATAGATGAAACTAAGACTCTAACGACTATATTGTTTGTGCACCTATATACCCCTCAACCCCAATCGAAACAACTATGTTGCCTTGGATTGGAATGTGTGTCAATCGACCAAGAGTCTGGTGGATGCTACATCTTACAATCAATCTAGTGTGAAGCCAATATGAGCTTAGAGTTGAGCAATACTCCCAGAGGTGTTAGACTGACTTTTCACGAACAAGGTCCATTCGAAGAGCTGGAGTTTTACCAGTGTGTCACCAAGTTTTGTAGCGGCTATAACCACCCTCCAAAATTTTTCCTTAGCCTGTTTTGGAGCCTCCCTACCAACCTTACACACCACTTTGTCTTGCTTCGTCAAGTACTCAAGCTTCAAGTGTTTTCCTCACACAAAGACAGTCTATCGATCATAGTTGATCCATTCCCCTCACAAGCTACTCACCCGGACTTGGTCCAGCTGCAAGCTGAGAAGCTTCCTCTTGAAAATTGCACCTTTCTGGAGGGAAACCAGCCTTCCCTCCGGGAATCGCGCAATCTTCTCTGACAGCTTGCTGCACTCCAGGGTTGCGCAATCCTGCCAACCAACCATCCAAGCAGGATTTGCACAAATTTCCTTAGCAACAGGTTATTCAGCCCAGGATTTGCATAAATCTAGGTAGGAGTCAGCTTCTCTGCCCAGAAATTGTGCAAATCTCCTAGGTAGCCAGCCCATCTCCCAGCCAGAAATTCGCATTATTCTCCAGCAGTCGAGCAGTATCTTGCTTGTGAAGCTGAGTTGATCGGTCCCCTCCGGGACTGAGAAAAACATACTTGCATGCATGGGTTGCTTCTCCCAAGGAATCATGCAAAGGCATCCCTTGTTTCATGGATATATGTTTAGCAATTGGAG
The DNA here is from genome assembly GCA_000404065.3 of Pinus taeda. Lineage (NCBI taxonomy): Eukaryota > Viridiplantae > Streptophyta > Pinopsida > Pinales > Pinaceae > Pinus > Pinus taeda. The sequence goes on from APFE030181620.1 coordinate 93,267, forward strand.
GTTACATTCAAGGAGCAATTCCGAAACCTCCCACCAAGTGTCGCTTCCCTTAGATTCGTGGCATGCGCACCATAACCTCGATGTTATCAAAACTCATCAACCGAACATTGCAGAGCTCATTCCTCACATCAACCTTGCATCTCTGACATCCCCCATCACATCTAGGAGCAGTCGAAACATTCAGCTCAACTGTTTTGGGGCAAGTCAACTTCTCATGCCTTGTGCTACATTTATGTCGCTTTTTTTTTCACTTGTAGGAGTATTATTTGCTTGATTTCTTTGAATGCTTGCTATCGTTTACATATATACTAGCTTGTCCTAACTCTGTTTCAATTTTCGTTGCTATCTCACTGTTGTCGCATGCACGAAACTATTTTGCACAATCGTTCGCCCAATTAGCAAACTACCTCACCCACATGCATGTTGATTTGTTTGTTGAATCTTTCATTCATGTTTTGCATGCATTGTCAATCACTTCTATTGTCACTTAGTGTTGCCATGCATTCACTGACTTACTTGCTTTCAGTCGCCCATCGACAAGTCAGGCCAACCTTGGCCTGGGCTCTGCCTTCACCAAGGCTGCATTGCGCAATCTAGGAAAGGAAGGCTCACCTTCCTCTCCATATTTGTGCATTCCTGCCTAGAACTAGCCTCCAGCACTGTTTTGCACATTTCTAGAGGATAGTTGCTGCTTCGCCCAAGAAATTGCACAGATCTATCCCTAGGCCAGCAATCCTTCCTAACTGGAATTGTACATTACGCAATCCCAACAGTCAGCAGCCAGAATGGACTGTGCATTACACAGTTCTAGCAGCCCAGATTATGCCTTTAGCAGTCTTGGCATTTGGTCTCCTGACCTCTTGGCCTAAATTGCGCAACCTTCATGATCATTCACCCAGGTATGTTGCAAGTCAGTTCTCATGCTCATTTTGGTTTTGGACTGACATATTATTTGCTATGAGTGTTTCCATGTCTCTAGGTATTGCAAGTGTTCATTCGCCTCTTTGTAGTACTGGTACAATGGTTTCCAAGAGAGGAAATACGAGGACACTGTTTAGAGCATGCTTGGGGATGCAGTCGATCAAGTGTTTATGAGCTTGCCTACTCACGAAGACATCAAGTTGTTCGTAGACAAGGACATCAAGCGGCAGCATCAGAGTGAGCAGCATCATGAAAAGTAGTTGAAGACAACATACCAAATGCAACGAATGTAAGAGGAGGGTTTTTGACAACACGAAGGTAGTACAAGGTTGCAAGCTCAAGCAAGTCCATTCATGATGAAAGAAACTTTGGAGACTCCAACTATGGAGTGACGGCGCGACATGAAGATCACGTAAAGGCAAAATATGTAATAAAGAAGGAGATGCATGTGCTGAAGCAACAACTCAAGAAGAACATGAAGTTGTGCAGATAGACGAATAAGTTGCAGTGGGATCAGGGACAACAATAGGCGCAACATGCGCTCATGGATGAAACTACACCTGGACAAGTTAAAGATCCATCCCAACATCTAACACAGAGTAGACATGGTGAGTAGTGTGGTTGATCACATGTAAGGGATTCAGCAGCATGCATGTCATTGTGTGCACGCATTCAATCCAACCCATTCAACACGCTCACCAAGATGAAGACAAGAAGAAATTCCAAATGGAGCCAAACGAGTACTTCAGCAAGTTGATGTGCATGACCACCAACACACACTTAAAGATCAACATGGACACCATGCATCAATGTGCTTTTGATTTAGCCGCACCCAAGAAGATCATGCGCATGTTAGGAGACGAGTTGGATGAAGGGGCCAAACCAATGCACCGATTGCAAAAAAAGCAAGAGTTCGCTTCAGTAAGATGTCACTGTGAGGTGCATGCACACCATCACGGACGAACAAGCTTGGCATCAACTCACTAGCTTCACCATCACAAGCTTGTCAAAGAGTTGGTCTCACCACGGCAGATCGAGTGTCAGTGATGTCTTGCAAGGCTTGCTCAAGCCATGTTGTCTCACATGAGTACATGTGCATTGTAATGTTGAGTCATGTCAAGTGTAAGTCAAGTGTCAACAGTTGGATGTAACAGTCATAGAGTAGGTGAAGAGTCATGAGGGTAGTTGAATTGTCACTAAAGGAAATGTCAAGGGTCACCCCACCCTTTGCTATAAATAGTCCCTCATAACTCATTGTATAGGATTTTGGTCAGCCAAGCTTCTACTAAGACTATTTTGAAGAAGGCTTGGACAATATTGTAACATGCCTTAGCTTCTCCACTACATGGAGCTAGTACATCTCTTTGGAGGAGCGAGCGGATGTGGCTGTAACGTTCCACTGTTGGGGCTAGCAAGTTTACATGGATGTATTGTATGATTGTGAATTACACTTCTTTACATAATAAGAGCCAACACATTTTCATGCATATGTTGTTATTGTAGTTGGACTGCTTTGGTTGCTTTAATGATATGTGTTGTTTAACTTATGCACTTGTGTATGAACTGATTCACATGCAATTATATGAATCTTGTTGTTAATGTGTTGCATATGTTTTTAATGTTGTCACTGTCCATGTCGACGGCTCTGTCGGACATCAGACACACCTTTCACTTGAACCTTGCTATAACAACCGTCACACTCATCTCAGACTAATCCGTGAGTGTTGTATGTGTTATCTTACCTTGTATGATGTGATTTCCGCATCAGAGTGGACTGCTCCGTCGGAAGTTGTGCATGTCCTTTGTGTTGTGTATTCCTAGCCGAGTTGCGACTGATCCCTTTCAACCTGGAACTCACCTTCACCTCCTCCCCCTTTCGAAGTGTTGGAACCTCTCATACACCTTCCTTGACTCACTACATCAGTCACACCCTTGCTATTGACAGAGTTATTCTACTTCCCTCTGTGTGACACTGCGATTAAGGAATTACCTTACGACCCACTGTTGGGAATCCTACACCAAACAGTCTGAGTTCTAATTGGGATTTATTACCGTGGGAGATCCCCTTGACATGTTGGCGGGTCCAGCACTGTCAACATAGCCCCAAATATAGATATATTTTCTAATTTGCTACCCGATTTTGTTGTGGGTTGTATGGAGTTGTCCACTCCCTCTTGATGCCTTAATTTTCACAAAAAAAAATTAATCTAGTATCTATGTACTCACCACCGTTATCTGAGCGAAGAACCCTGATCTTTTTCCCTGTCGTATTCTCCACTAGAACCTTAAACTCCTTAAAGTAATCAAAGACTTCATCCTTGGCCTTTAGAAAATAGATCTGGGTTTTCCTGGAATGATCACCAATAAAGGTGGCCAAGTCCTTGCACCCTCTGAGAGATCTAGTGGACATAGGTTCACATATGTCTGAGTGTATAAGTTGTAACACACCATCGGATTTTTTGTCACTTCTTGGAAATATTGCTTTAGCATACTTCCCAAGCACACACCCCTTGCACACATCATCATGTTTCATGCCTAAGTCCGAAAGACCTGACATTGTCTCCTTGAGCATTCTAAGCACTCCATGACGTAAATGTCCCATAATCCTATGATATAATTCATTAAGGTCTTTCCCACTATCACTACCACTACTAACTAGTGCCATTAGAGAGTCGAATTGCAACTTGTATAATTTGTTGCTTCATACCCCAATCTATTTCACCCTATTCAAGTTTTGTCGTTTGATGAACACTTTCTTCCCTACAAAGTGGAAATCATATCCCTTATCCTATAACTGGGGTACTGAAATCATGTTCATACCTAATCCTGGCACATGCGATACATCTGTAACATTGGTGCTTTCTCCTGACACCCTCTTTATGTCAATGGTACATCTCCCAATTGGAGTGCATTTCATCTTGTTTCCCATTGTTATTTGGAAGTCCATTTTCTCCTCATTATAGTTGGAGAAATATTCTCTTACTCATGTCATGTGAGTCAACACTCCATTGTCGATATATTAGACTACCCGTGAAGTTGAGCTAGTCAAGCAAACAAATTCATCCTTCAATCTGGAAGACAATTCTATAGTCCCCCTGAATATCAAATATGTCCATGAGCATGCTGAAGATTTCTGGAGAATTTTTTCCCCAAGGAAAAAGCATAATTTTCATTAATAAATAAGAAAATTACATGTTGTATATGGTATAAAAGTGTGTCAAAATGGTGATTGTTGATCCTACAACAATCATCTGTAACAAAATGTGCATCAACCATCCACTAATAAGATATACATATAAAATTCTATCAGTGTCTCACAAAAATATCTACATCATCATCTGATAACATTATATCTTGTATAATATCAAAATATAAACATTTGTAAATCATGAGCTTCACAACAATGGATCATGTAGTGATAAAACATCCCTACAAAGTGCAAAAATATATATGTCGCCCAAGTATATCTTCTTTAATAAAATCACCAAAAGGGAGGTGGTAATACAAGTAATGATCATGTCCATTGTGCTCATCTATTTTCCATATCTCACGTGCCTGTTGTGCGCCCTCTTTGGATAGACTATTAGAAATTGTGTTCCTTTCCCTGTAAATATGTTGACAATAAATGAAGTCAATTTGTGTTTTAATCATCAAAACCTCATCCAATATGCTTCTGAGTGTGTGCATGTGACATATAGACTTTTGATTGAACCAACTGATTTTCACTCTTAAATCCCCATAAACCTGTAGATGATGACATCCTTTTTCAATAGCAAAGAGAAGTAAAAGTTTAAGGTTGAAAAGCTCTACATCATTATGTGAACCAGATATCATGCCAAACTTTAATTTACAAAAATAATCACTATTTAAAAATAGCACTGCTCCACCTCCACATCTACCCATTTTGTGCATAACTGATACGAATTTAAACAAGAACGCAACAAATTATAGATATAGCCATAAATACATAGATGCAACAGAAATAACATTATCTTTCATTAATATCAAATAATGAAATATGCTTACAAACAGAATGGAAATGAGACTAGCTCGGGCGATGGTAGTTTATCTCTGAGAAGAGGTGTGGTAGCTACATGCCTCTGAACTGAGTTACAATGAGGCTCAAGGGCCTTTTTATTGAACAATAAGAGAAAACCCTAAACAACCAAAACCTTAACCCGAGGATATGTAACACCAAGAGTTTATGGGCCCCGTTGGGGTTAGTTTAGCAACCAACTTCCCAAGGTCATAACTTGGTCATAGTACCTCCATTTGACACGCATGATACCTCGTTGAAAATATCTCTCTGAGGAAAACAATTGAAAATGCAATTTAAATGAAATCGCTTGGAGGAATATTGCCAAAAAAAACATCGTTTAGGGCCTCAAAATAGCTCCAGAAGTTCAGGACCTGAAAAACTGCAAAAAATAGTAAACTTCGCTACAATTAAGGAAACTGAAAGAAACAATGGTAGGGGTCCACGTGGAATTGGTGGGTGGCCACCAATATCCACTTGGATCAAGAACCATCAAAATAAGCCCAAGGCTTGGATTAGTCTATGGACACAACTATAATAGATCGGGTTCTAATATTATGTTCCTCCTCATGAAGCAAATTGTAAATAGCAATCAACTAAGCCCCTATCAATTATGGCTTTAGATCAATATCTTGATATATTTTCTGATTCCTTCCCATCCAAATTCTCTAACACATAAGCAAAGGGACGTTGCAAATATTTTTTGGTTATGCCCCACTCCACCATGTCTTTCATGCTTCATTGATAGATTCTCCCTGTCATCTAATGTGAATTGCTTAGGCATGATAGATCTAGTTCCAAACCTGTGAAGTATAAGAACATAAATTAAATCAATTGTCCATTGTTTCCTCCACTTCTTTGCATGAAGCACACCAAAACGATCCATGAAAAGCTATCTTTTTTAGATTGTCACGAGTTGGAATTTTATTTCCAATAAGCACCATAAAAACAATCTTGTTTTTGCAAGACTTTTTAATTTCCAAATGTGATTCCACCACCATGACAACATCTTTGGATCCTTATCAGCGTAGACATGAAAGTAACCTTCCTTTGGAGAATATTTCCCTAGTGAAGAATGTATCCATAGAATATCATCTTCCCTATCTTGGATTATCACATGTGAGCTTGTAAGAGCGTTGGTGTAGGCAATCCAGGACTGGTGCCAATGGGATGATATATTTAAATCTTGAGTTGATAGCCAATGTTGTCCCCAGATTATTGTGTTCTCTTGATCAACTACATGATTTAAGGTTCTCTTTCCTTGCAAGGCCAGGAAATTCACCAAACCTTGGGGCAGGATATGTTGATTGTCACATCTCAACCATGGCTCATTTCCAATATGGACTCATTCTCTTGATATAACTCTCCATTCTAACACAGACTCAATAATACATAAAGAGTTTAAAATTGCCTTCTAGATCATGGAAACATTTAATTTTCTCTTATTTTTAGTTGGATCCATTCCTCCATAGATAGAGGGAAAATATATTTCTGATCCACAACCTTCGTCCATAAACTGTTAATAGTAACTAATCACCATCCCACTTTTGTTGCAAGGGCTATGTTGTCACACAGAATGTTTAGGCACCACGACAATAACTCAGATTGGGGATCAGGGTGACAACCCCCGATCTGAGTCGTTATTGTAGTGCCTAGAAATTATGTGCGACAATGTGCTAAAGAGAACCAGAATAATTTTTTTAACCCCTATCCTCCCCATTTTTTTGGTAACGCTATCCTGTCCCATCTTACCCAAGCAAACATTTTGCCTTCTTTTGATACCCTCCACAAAAATTGACAACAACACTTTTGGATTTGATTCAAGATTCCCTTGGGTATCCATGATACAGGTATGGCCTCCAAAACAGAATTGTTGAGAACCAAACGACCAACACGAGATAACCACCTATAGCTCTATACTTTGAGTCTTTTCTCAATTTTCACTAGTAGCCACAACCAATCTACTTTTCTGTAATCATTTGGCTTCAGATGGAAACCTAGATATTTTAGTCCTTCATCAAAATTAATGGACTGAAAGGGAAACTAATTTAGAGCAAAGGTCATCTCGTCCCCAGAGCACCCAGTTCTAGAAATAATGGAATTATGAATATTTATCACCATGCCAATAGTCTTACAGAATAAACAGAGTATACTTTTAAATGCCACAGAATCTCTACGGGATGCATCTAGAAAGATGAGCACATAATCAACAAAAAATAGGTGAGTCAAAAAACACCATCTACCACCAAAGCGCATTTCAAGCAACCCCTTATTTTTTCTTCCCTAACTAACCTGCTTAAACCCTCCCTGATCAACATAAATAACAGAGGGGATAATGGGTAGCCTTGACGGAGTCCCCTCTCAGCATGGAAACATTCAGATACTGACCCATTAATTAAAAAAACAAATGAAGCAGATGATATACAACACATTATCTAATTAATAAAGCTAATGTGAATGCCCAAATGAGTTAGCAACATTCTAATATATAACCAGCTAGCTTTGTAATATTCTTTTGACAGGTCAATTTTCACAATCATACCTTTCAAATTCTTTACCTTTAAACTGTGTAGTCGTTCTTGCGCCACTCCAATAGACTCATGAATTTGACATACTACTAGAAAAGAAAATTTTTCTTTATATATATGTTGCGATAGAATGGGCTTGATTCTATTTATAATGATCTTTGCAATTATTTTGTAATACAATCACAGAGCAATATAGGTCTGTAATCATTGAATGTCCTTGGATCATCTAACTTTCGAATGAGCGTTATGAAAGTATTGTTGAAAGACTCATACATCCACCCAGAACTTTTGCATTCCTTAATAACCTTGAGTGGGCCAACCCCAAAAAACTCATAGAATTCAAGAAAAATTTCCATGGGCCAACCATCCATCCCCGGGATTTTGTCATTCTTGAACCAATGCAAGACTACCTCAAGTTCGCTAAATGTAACTAGTGCCATCAAGTCCCCATTAGTATCCTCATCAACAAAGCTTGGGAACAATCGAGCAATCTGTATTATTTTGGCCAATGAAGCTTCCCTTGGAGCCGAAAAAAGAGATTGAAAATGCATAGAGCCCATCCTAAACAGATCCCTGAAATTTGTAGCCCTCACACAATTATCATTTTACAAATACCATATAGTGTTTATAACTCTCCTTCCCCTTGCATATTGTTAAAAAAAAACTTTGCATTGTCATCCCCAACCTGTAGCCAAATGGCTCTACTTGAAAGTCTCCGTGTTTCTTCCTTTTCCTCCAACAACATCCTTTTGGTTGTTTCCAACTGGATAATATTGTGTTTGGCTTTAATTGTATCATAATCCCCTCCTCGTGGATCCTCCAACCGATCCAATTCAATCTCTATGCTTCCTCATCTCTGCGCTTTTTTACTTTAACCCATTCAATAGTCTTCCACTTTAATTTATTTACATTGTCAACAAATTGACTTGTCATTGATCAACTATCCCTAATACCACATGGTTGCCAATTCTCATGAACAATGGATCTGAATTCTTCTTCTTTCATCTAGTTCACATTAAATTTGAAAGGGGCCCTAGGCTTTTGGAACCTACCCACAAGCTCAAAGTAAATAGGATGATGGTTGGACAACCCTCCTGAACCCACCCATTGTCTAAAAAGCAAAACCTTATTCAGTAATGAATCTTCAAATAAGAATTTGTCTAGTATTCTAACAACCATGGCTTCCCCGACTCTCTGATTTCTCTAGGTGGACTTATATCTAGCCATCTCAACATTGATAAGATTGTGGGAGTCTAGTAAATGAGAGAAATAATTGGATAGTGAATCAACATGGGCATGCTCTCCTCATATTTTAGACATGCCAAATGAGAAAATTAGGTCACTTCCTAGGATCAAATTATCCCTCCTCATAAATGATTGACTCATTAATCTATCCTAGAAGGCTACTCTCTCCTGAAAGGGCCATACAGATTAACCACCCTATATTCCATTCCCAATATTAGATAAAATGTTTGCAGCAATAACACCTTCACTACCCCAAATGTTTAATAATTTTATTGATTTACAATTTATACCTAGCGATAAACCCCCAAATCTGCCATGCACATCAATAGCAAAGAAAGACCAATATTTAAACAACCTTTCCAATACAAATATGATATCATTACTAGAACCCAATGTCTCATGTAACAATATAATATCACATTTATATGATAAAACCAAATTCTTTAAGGCTAGTTTTTTTTAGGGACTAGAAAGCCATTTGTAATTATATGAAATCCACTTCATAGACGCCCAAAATCTGGGGCATTCCTTGCTCTAAGGACCCCATCCAGAGAAATTTATCTGTTAGTGACTATGTCCTAACTACGTGATGAATGGCTTTATTTTTGTCTGACTGTCAGCCCTAGGTAATTTTAGGATGCTTGGAGGAGGAGAGGGCACCTGATCTAGACCCTAAGGGGCCCAAATAATCTAGCTTGCTAAGGGATTTGGACGAAGACTAAAGATTATATATATGCTTCCTATCTGACTCAGAAGATACCTCTACCGAAGAGGGGAAAGATGGAGAGGGAGTCGGGCAACAAACAAGAACATAATATACATGATAAGAGACAACCCCCGTAGAATGATTGGACTCCTAAACCCCTACATTAAAAGAACACACAGACGTAAGCATGACCACAACACATGTAGATACATAGGTACAAATTAAAGATGAGGAAGGGGAAATAGTACATGATACAAAAGAGATCGTAGAAGGTCTAGATCCAGGTGTCTTTATGCTCGAACTGCCCCACATATCCCTATGAGAAACAATAGGGTTATTGTCAGCGCCTTTCCTGTCTTGTTGTGCCAAAGAATGCAAAGGAGGTTGCACTACACTTCCCCCCTTCTCATAAACATTGTGACCTTCACAATTCCCCCCCACAACTCCATATCCATTTTCCCCTTTAAGCACCATTAGAAAAACTCTGAAATTATGACCAACTTCATGGCATCGACGACAATGAAAAGGAACTCCTTCGTAATCCAGTTTTTGATGTTGAACAAGACCCTTATAGTGCATATTTAGGATAGCCACCATATGTTCTCTACTGTTCAAATGGACTAGAATTCTAGAAAAGGCTCTTTTACTTATCTCCACCTAAGACTTTTCATGATCCAAATATTTTCCCTAATCATCCCCAATACTTCAAAAAATGTCGTCTGTCCATAACTGTAATGGTATCCCAGGTAATATGACCCCAATAGAGTCAACACCTAATTGTTCTCTTTCGGGGTCAAAGAGTAGAGACCACCGCTTAAAAGAGGATGGGAGCCATTTCAATATTTCATAATCTCAAGAGTACCCAGTTTGTGTGCTCTTCCTTAGTGAATTTTAAAGAAAACCAACCCATCGACATAGTGCAAGCAACTGGGAGCTCATCCAAAACTTGACTCTAGACCTCCTGAACCCACTTCTTCAGTCGCAGTGTTGAATAATTTCTACCATGCACCCTTCTAACCAACACCTTACTAGCAGTATCAATAATATTGTAAAAATTGAGCCCATCTCCAAGTACTAAAACCATACCACTTTCTTTCACTTTAGCACATTTTTTCTTCGTACCCTACTTCTTTGATGCGATCCCTTCGAGACCACCAATCAGATGGGTACTTGGGGATGGAGTCGATATTTCTACCGAAGTCGCTTCACCCTGCTACCCTCGACCAGATGAGGCCTTCACACATCCCTCTCCCAACAACATACCTAGACAGGGGAAACCCTTCACAAGAAATGGGCCCAAATGCGTGGCCCAAAGCCCCCACATCAAATTGCACACAATTTCCATTAGTGAAACTATTGCCATCTTCATGGGATGGAATTGACCCAACTAGTTGATGAATAGAATGACATAGAAACCCTACACACCCCTACAAGCTCAAAAATGTCAATGTAATCATCAATTGTGAAGAGATACTATTAGGTTTTATGCATCTTTCAATGAAATTTATGGCTTCATTCTGGACCAATAGAGAAGCATAGACCTTGAAACCTGGTTTGGAGAGAAATTGAGACCATCAACAATATTTTGGAGAGTATTAAAAATTCCAAAGTCCAGAGAGCCAGGTGTCTGAGACTGCTCCATTTTCCTGTGTTGATGTGGAGATTCTTTCCATATGGACACATATTCTGGACCAATAGAGAAGCATAGACCTTGAAGCCTGGTTTGGAGAGAAATTGAGACCATCAACAATATTTTGGAGAGTATTAAAAATTCCAAAGTCCAGAGAGCCAGGTGTCTGAGACTGCTCCATTTTCCTGTGTTGATGTGGAGATTCTTTCCATATGGACACATATTCGTATGGGTTTGTTGAGTGGCATCCAACTCTTCATCAATAACCCGTTAAAAAAAAAAAAAAAAAACAAAAACAAAAAACAAACAAAAAACAAAAAACAAACAAAAAACAAACAAAAAACAAACAAAAAACAAAAAAACAAAACAAAAAAAACAAAACAAAAAACAAAAAACAAAAAACAAAAAACAAAACAAAACCAAAACAAAACCAAAACAAAAAACAAAAAACAAAAAACAAAAAAAAACCACCTTTACATGCAAAAAAGTCATAGATGAACCCCGAGGGCTATCGAATGACTGTAAAACGACAACAAACTGCCAAACCTGCCTAACAATCACAATTACCCAAAACTCCTACCAACATCATCTCCAAACCCTCCCCGTAACTGCGTTGAAAAACCTATAATAACCCCGGTTAAAAATCCATGTAATAAAGTTAATAAAGGAAAAATAAGACCAAGGTCATGGGACACATATCAAAGCTAAATGGCAGGCAAAACATCCTAGTGGTGTGTCACTTTTGGTTTATTATGGCTAAGGAAATTGACATAGGCAAAAAGGCAATAATTGGCATTTTATTTATGAAATAAGGGAAAATAGGAGAAAAGGAAGGTGAAAGGTCAGATATTTGCATGAGAAGGAAATTGAAGGAAAAATATAGGAAAATGAAGAAAATAGAGGCCACAATGATAAAAAGGCTTATAAAGATCATTTCACAACCTTTTGTCAATTTTACCTTGGAGCCCTCTTTTATTCTCTCTCTCATACTCTTGCACACTTAGAGTTTCTTGGAGCACTCTTGGAGGATTTAGGGCATACCTTGGATTTGGAGGAAGAAGGCAAAGGAAAAACAAGAACGCATAAGAGGACAACGAGATTAGCAACTACAACGAGTTTGCTTTGCAGGTACCAAGTTGCATGTATAATTTCCTTGCTAGTTTTGGCACGCATGACATATGCATGTGGTTGTTTGGTTATGATCTATCATTGGCAGGGAGGATTGCCTGGATTGACAATGGCTTTGCCTATCCTTTCCATTTCTTAGATAGCCATGGTGTTGTGGGTTTTCCCTTTTGTTTTCTGGTTGGTGCTCATGTTCCTTATGGCTTTGGGTTGAGTTATTAGTTTTTGGAGCCTTGGTTAGACAAATTCTCTAGAAGCCCTGAAACAACTTGGGTTAAGTTATTAGTCCTGGAAGCCTTGGTTTGACAAACGCTCTGGATCCCTTGGTGGGTTGAGTTACTAGTCCTGGAGCCTTGGTTGGACAAACGCTCTAGACCCTTGCAACAACTGTGGGTTGAGCTACTAGTCCTAGAGTTAGGCTGGAACAAACACTCTAAAGCTTGGACAACTTGGGTAGAGACCGATTTGGTGATGCTTAGTGATGTCTAACCGTGAGGTGGAATCACTAGTTGAGGGTTGAGGCAGTCTGGCCTCTGGAAGTGCTGGTTTGATTTTGTTTTGGTTATTCTATGAGATCCCACATTCATACTTAGAATATAGCACGAGGGTGACTAGCTGGAAGAAAGATTCGGTACAACCTAGTCTATAGACATGTGGTACATGGAAGTCCCTGACTTGGTTGGCATTGTCATATATTAATAATAGGTACTTTCTATTGTGATCTATGAGCATATGTATTGATTATGATGGTGATATTATGGCTAAGTTTCCATGGTTTATATATTGGTTATTGTTGGTTAAATGTTGGTTATATGATGTATATTGCCTATGGCTCTTAACATGTTTAATGAATATATGAATAGATGATGAATGCATGGAATAACATATGTTATTTCAGTTATTACAAGAGATCATTAGACCTTCTTAGTGAATCCCAGATAAGTTTCAAACCCCTATATTCAGATATACATTCATGACCTATAAATTACATGTCTGCCATATGTTTGACGAAGTGTTTGACATGGTTAGGCTTTGTTAGGTCAAGTCCTTGATCAAGTTTTGTATTATAAGCTTTGTATTTATGTCATTTATTGTTTTGGAAAGTTTCATGAAGTTTTGGGCAGTGGTCTGGAAGCTCACCCTTAAAAGGTGGCTTAGATTCCACGGTTGTAGGCATAGAACTAGGAAAATAAGACTACAGTCGTTACCTTGCAGGCTTATGCATACGACCGAAGGCCTATAATTGCATGGATGCGGGCTTGTGCATGCTACTGGGAGTTCAGGTTAGTGAAAAAGCATTCCGACTTAGGGATTGGGCACCTAGAGGGGTGGTTTAGTTCGAGAGGAAGGTCAATAAGGTTTTGGTTTATCAATTCCACTCCCTTAATTGTACTTAAAAGGTTAAGTCATATCATAATAACTCTTTGTCACATATTTACCCCGGTGGACCGGTAGACTTGGGTAAGTGTGGGAGGAGAGTGTTACAAAACCCTAATTGATATGATTGTGTGTTCAAAGGGTTTATTCTAGCTTCTACTCATGTATAATTTAGATAACCACAAAAATCAACAAAAACACTACGCTGAAAATTTTCTTATCCCAATTCCTATGGTGGCTTAGGATATTAAGGTCAAAACGGCAGATCCATCATCGACCTAGCTAGTCGATTCTGCCGATTTCTGGAGAATTTACTGGAGACATCCTAAGTATAATTAAGTGTGCCTTTTCTCTTCCTTACCCAACATTGATCCCACTCTGTGAATCTACTGCAAAATCAATTGTGCCCAAATCAAGAATTTGCTTTGCAAAAATGCTGATCTCCTCAGTTACTACTTGTTGGAATCACTTTTGCACAATTCAATTTTTTCCTACAACCTGCCATCGGAAAATTGAACCCTCTTCCCAACAACTCGAATTTTCTGGTTAGCTCTATGCAAATCTAGAAATCGATCTGCCATACTAACTCTAAATCTGCACGAATTCTTCCTTCCGCCTTTGAGATTCCAATTTGATCAACCCTTCTCTGATATCGTGTGAAATATTTAATTTATTATAACAACTTGAAATTATTCTTATAACTAATTAAAAATTAATTGCAATTTATTTTCTATGACAAATAACGAATAAAATCACAATTGCAATTTTCACCATAAAAATGTTGCAGAAAATAAAATGTTGGAAATTGAGAAAATTCTAACACATACACATATAATTTTGACACAATAATTTTTGGACAATTGTCCCCAAAAAAACCCATTGAAGGACAATTAATGCAGCATATGAGGGTTTTATTATCATGCAGTAGTGAAAATTTGATTACAATCTATGGACACCTAGCTGGATATCAAATCAACAAATAATTAACAAAAATAATTAGAGAAAAAACTCTCTCTCTCGACAAGCAATCCTGACCTTTGGCTCCGCTCGAGAACTGGTTGTCCAATCCTTACGCATGCCCTTTTGTGCTAACTTAGCGCAGACCCTCACATGTGTGTCTTAGATCAGCCACAGATCAAGCTATCCTACCTATCTATGATGCTGGAAGTGACTCTCCGACCCTCTGGAAAAATTTCCGACCTCTGGAAGGTGAATTGACGCCCCTCTAAGCAAAATCGAACTGTGTTAAAGCTATTGCACATCCCCTGTGTACCTTCAATGTGGAATACTTTTATCACTTGTTGTTGCCTCTCTGAAACTGAAATCTCCTCCAAAATCATTGTTTCTGCCCCTCACTGGCCCTGCGTTCCCTCTGGTTCAAACTCTCTCTATTGAATCACTGCAACTGGGAAGCTCGATCTCTGATAAGGAACTCTACCTCTAATGTCTCAAGTGTGTTTTCTCCAACCCCATTAACCTCCTCTTATAATCTTTGGTTGTCTCACCAACGACCATGATTAATTCCTTATAAACGACTAAGATAATCTCTAAGCCAATCCATCCGAGTTTCTAGAGAAATCTCACCTTTCTCAATTAATTTATGTTAATTAATCACTTTTCCTGAGTCTTAATAAATATTTAATTATTGACTAATTAACTTAATTGAATTGTCTTTAGGTGTTTTCTCCTGAAACTTTTTTTGGGTTCTAGAGTTCTTGTGTTTCTAAGCCTCTCCGACCAAAGTCGAGACTAGAACACCTGTCTGATGCTACCCAATCATAAAAAACTAACATAGCCCTACCTAAGAGGGTCAAAATTAGGCCATAAAACACTCTCAAGGGGTGTGGGGGGCGAATTAGGCTTTAGGCCATATGCAAAATAAACCTCTGAATGGGCCTTAGGAGAGCCGAAAGTGCCACAAAATAGGCCTCAAGATTTGTCTCTATCCTAGTGAAAAGATTATCACAAAATGATAAAATACTAAGCGCAAATAACCTTAGAAAACTCGACCTCACTCTCTAGATCAATGTTACTACACAAGCCTCATAAATCTTAGACGAAATTTTGATAATGATGAGTGTTAGGATGATGCATTTGGAGATGAACCATGACCTTAATATATAGTGGAAGAAGGGGTCTAGAAGGGGGCCGACTAGCCCTTAAACCATGGAGCCGAGCTTAAATTCAATAAATGGAATTTTTACAGGGGCCGACCTAATATCAAAGTTAGAATACAATTAAAATTCCTTTTTAGGGATAGACTTTATCCTCCTTTGGAAGTCGATTTGACATAGAATATTCCTCATTTAGAGGGCTAATTGGTTAACCCAAGACCCACACAAATCATTCAAGGTATAGTTCTAAACTTGGAAATAATCCACTCTGAAAAAATATCATTTGATGCAACATATAAAGCTATCAACACATATATTTTTATTTTAGGATATTAATTATAAAAATAAAATTTTAAAGCCATTTAATCCAATAACAAACTAGGGGAGGGACGCCATTACCTGTGCGCCCTCCCCTCCACCTTAGCATTGGGCATGTGGACAGCTACCCCCGGCGTACAACACCTACCCAAAGGAACCTGCCACGTGTTGTGGTGGGTGGTCGCAGTTAAAATCGTAATTAAAATCATTTTAGGGTTTGGTTTTGCTTGTTTGTTGCGATGTGTGTTCTGCTCTGTGTTTTTTTGTTCAGGTCCAGTGTGTGGGCGAAGCGCTCTGTTGACGATGGCGCAGAACGACTCCATTACCTATGCACCTTGTCCGTCATTCTTGACTTGCTAACCCGGCTAGTTTTATTGCACCCGTTCATAAACGGAATAGGGTTTTTCTTGTGGTTGTTTCATTCTGCATGCCAGTGTTGTTCAAGGTTTAGGGTTTTGTTGTGTCACCTGTTTCGAGGGGGATTTAACTCTGTTGCTATTGTTGAATGCTCTACGAGGTCGGGGGTTTACATATGTCATTGTTTTTGTTCGTTCTAGACTATTGAGGGTTTACAGATACGTTGGTCATTGTTTCATTCGCACGGCCTATTGTTTGGGAAGGAACTAGTACCAAATTCTACCCAGTTCGAGGTCGAAGGTAAATTTATAGGTTTTTATGGTTTTTTTTTAATTGTGTTTGTATATTTTCCATTGACTAATTTGCTAATTTTTTCATGTTTTACAAGTTTGGTTTCAAGTTTGGCAAGGTCTAGAGGATGTTTGGACATGGAGGATGCTTGGACATGGCTTCTGGGTCTATCCGGTAGGATTCTCCTACCAGCCACTGCCACTGTGTTTTTCAACACTTGAACTTGATTTTGGGATTTTTGTTAGTCGCTTTGCATTCGGTCAGTCTCCCATTGCATTGGGGGGTTTTGCAGGTTTAGCACAATTTCCCATGAAATTTGAACTATAAAACCCTTGTCTGGTTGAATTTAGGTAAGTTTAGGGTTTATTAGCAGGGTTTAGCTCCTTGCATGCTCATGTCGAGTTGATCTTCATAGCATTAAGCTACTATCTGTGCCAAGCATTGCATTTGGTTTTGTGAATAGTTGAAAGACAGATTTGAGTGACCACTTAGATGTAAGTTTTCAACAAATACTTTCACTGAATCTTCTATTGGCAATGAAATCCCCGTGATGGAGAAAAAACCTTTGAGGCAATTTCAACCGGTTTTCAACGTACTGAGAGTGTTTTCCGAGGATGTTTGGGCATATTTTTCCTGCATGTCTTGGTGCCCATGCTTAGCCATATGTTTATTTTCTTCATTGGCCCATTAGTGCACCTTAACTCCAGTCTTTAAATTATTTGTGGACAAAATGTGTTTTCTCATTTAATATCTTTACATTTTTTTCAAGTGTCGTGTTATTGTTGTTAGGTCATAATTTATGGAGAGTGATTTTGTTTGTGCTTGTTTGAATCTAGGGGAAAATTGTCTTCTCGTTCAATGAAATGATATCAGTGATTGTTGTATGCCGATTTAGATCAACCAATAGATTTCCGAGAGGTTTTTTGGGTGCATTAGTTGTAGAACTCTGATATTCATTTGCTTCCATCTACATTTGTAGCTTAGTTAATCAATCAATAGATTTCTCAGAGGTTGGCTGGGTGCATTAGTTGTAGAACTCTAATATTCATTTGCTTCCATATGCATTTGTAACTTAGTTAATTACCTACGCAAAGCATCAATTTCATCATAATTGGAGAGATCTTATAGATCTGTTGTTAGGTCAATTTCTTGGAGAGATATGTTGTTAGGTCATAATTGGAGAGATCTTATAGTTTTTTCAAGTGTCATGTTAATGTTGTTAGGTCATAATTTATGGAGAGTGATTTTGTTTGTGTTTGTTTGAATTTAGGGGGAAATTGTCTTTTTATTCAATGAAATAATATCAGTGATTGTTGTATGCCGATTTAGATCAATCAATATATTTCTGAGAGGTTGGTTGGGTGCATTAGTTGTAGAACTTTGATATTCATTTGCTTCCATCAACATTTGTAACTTAGTTAATCAATCAATAAATTTCTCAGAGGTTGGTTGGGTGCATTAGTTGTAGAACTCTGATATTCATTTGCTTCCATCTGCATTTGTAACTTAGTGAATTGCCTATGCAAAGTATCAATTTCATCATAGTTGGAGAGATATTATAGATCTGTTGTTAGGTCAATTTCCTGGAGAGATATGTTGTTAGGTCATAATTGGAGAGATATTATAGTTTTTTCAAGTGTTGCGTTAATGTTGTTAGGTCATAATTTATGGAGAGTGATTTTGTTTGTGTATGTTTGAATTTAGGGGAAAATTGTCTTCTTGTTCAATGAAATAATATCGGTGATTATTGTATGTCGATTTAGATTAATCAATATATTTTTGAGAGGTTGGATGGGTGCATTAGTTGTAGAACTCTGATATTCATTTGCTTCCATCTGCATTTGTAACTTAGTTAATCAATCAATAGATTTCTCAGACGTTGGCTGGGTGCATTAGTTGTAGAACTTTGATATTCATTTGCTTCCATATACATTTGTAACTTAGTTAAGTGCCTACGCAAAGCATCAATTTCATCATAATTGGAGAGATCTTATAGATCTATTGTTAGGCCAATTTCTTGGAGAGATCTGTTGTTAGGTCATAATTGGAGAGATCTTATAGTTTTTTCAAGTGTCATGTTAATGTTGTTAGGTCATAATTTATGGAGAGTGATTTTTCTATGTTTATTTGAATTTAGGGGAAAATTGTCTTTTCATTCAATGAAATAATATCAGTGATTGTTGTATGTTGATTTAGATCAATCAATATATTTTTGAGAGGTTGGTTGGGTGCATTAATTGTAGAACTCTGATATTCATTTGCTTCCATCTACATTTCTAACTTAGTTAATCAATCAATAGATTTCTCAGAGGTTGGCTGGGTGCATTAATTGTAGAACTCTAATATTAATTTGCTTCCATCTGCATTTGTAACTTCGTTAATTGCTTATGCAAAGCATCAATTTCATCATAATTGGAGAGATCTTATAGATTTGTTGTTAGGTCAATTTCTTGGAGATATCTATTGTTAGGTCATAATTGGAGAGATCTTATAGTTTTTTCAAGTGTCGTGTTAATGTTGTTAGGTCATAATTTATGGAGAGTGGTTTTGTTTGTGTTTGTTTGAATTTAGGGGAAAATCGTCCTTTTGTTCGATGAAATAATATCAGTGATTGTTGTATGCCGATTTAGATCAATCAATAGATTTCTGAGAGTTTGGCTGGGTGCATTAGTTGTAGAACTCTAATATTCATTTGCTTACATTTGCATTTGTAACTTAGTTAATCAATCAATAGATTTGAGAGGTTTGCTCGGTGCATTAGTTGTAGAACTTTGATATTCATTTGCTTCCATCTGCCTTTGTAACTTAGTCAATTGCCTACATAAAGCATCAATTTCATCATCCTGACAATTGGCCTTAACTTTGAGAGACTAGAGTTCATCCACGAGGAATATGATTATTTTTGCTTGTTGATGAAATTTCTATTGCAAATCCAAATTCTCATTACACATTCAGAGGTTTCACTTGGGTATTGTTGTTTCATTCCTTTGTGGCATCCGGTTTGTGGAGAAATCTGGATTTTATGTCATTTTGGAAATCGTTTTGGTTCTAGTCAGATTTAATCTGGTGTTTTATTGAGTTGATATCAAATGGATCTAAGTTGTCCTTTTGTAAATTGTCATCTTGAGGAGATTCTTATTACACTGTCTCCATACTTGTTGATGTAATGAATGTTGGTTTATAAGGGAAATTCAATGACCAGAGTGCATTGCCCATTTGTATTGTGTTTTTGTTGGAAGTGCATTGATTTAAAAAAGTAAACTGATGCTCATAGTGGGCTAGCCTACCAGCCCATTTGCATTGTATATTCATTTATAAGAGTCATTCAATGTCCATAGTTGGCAGAATTGGAGGTAAATTGATTTGTAAAAGCAACTTTGCATTGTGTTTAGATTCGAAGTAAATTGGGTTATAAGGGAAATTCAAAGTTGAGAGTGAATTACCCATTTGTATTATGTTTTAATTATAGGTATTATGTGCATTATGTGTTGTTTCATCATGAAGTATTACTACAATCTCATGAAATGTAAACTAAAAATGTTGTCATTATTTGTTTATGGTTGGGCATTGATGAGCATAGCTATTGCAACAATAATGTTGCAACTCCCAGGGCTACCAGCTTTACTTATCAACCCGAGATTCGTACAAACTTGGAGGTGACAGTGCTATATGCACAAGTATAAGTGAAGGTCATGCCTGTTGTCACTGTTTATCTGGAAAGAGACCCCAGGGGTTCCAAGCCAAACTTCTATAGAGTCAGAAGAAGATTAATTCTTTGATGGAAGGAGAGAAAACCTTATTCTAAGAGAGAGATACTTCTACTATGCCAAGCAAAATTGCTAAAATAGTAACTAATCTAAGGTTGCTATCTAAGTTGTTGAAGTAAAGAGCATTAAACTATACTAAAGTGTAGCAAATAAACTTGGGTTAAATTAGTTTTCAAGCGGAAGAGCGATTGGAGGTTGAAATCAATCAAAGGAGGACGTAAAGATGCAGATCGCATAGGGACCGTTGGATCGATCAATGAACAGAAGATGGACGATGGAGATCATATTGTGAAGGATTAAGTGAATGGATGGACGAATCAAGGTAACAAAGGAGATGAATGGTCGAGTTCTTATCACGCGGGTGAAGTCGAGAGATGGATGGACAAGGTTAGTAGGAGATGAATGGCTGAGATCTTATCGCACGGGTGAAGTCAAGAGATGGATGAATGAGGCTAGTCGGTAGATGGACGGTGGAGATTAGATCGTGGGAAAACGAAATGTGTGGAAATGGTGGAGCAGGTTTCGAAGGCGGTAAGTTGTATTTCGCGTGCCCTCAAAACCATAAGGTGTATTTTGAAATTTCACACAATTAACCTTACTGCGCGACACATAGTAGGGGAAAACCACTCATTTCGCATGCTCTTGGTCGAATAACGGTCAGACAAAAATCCACACGATATGGCGCGATAGCCATTGGATCAGGCGGGGCTAATCAACGGTGGAGATCGGCCAAGCTAGTTGGCGATTGGGTGAAGTGACAATCGTCAGATCATGCAAGGCAGATCGATAGTGGGGACTTAAAGTTCATAAAGTAAGTGGAGGACGCCACACAAGGCAGCATTTGGAAAAAATAGTGAATCAGACGGTGATTGTGAAGGTTTGTTGGTGATTGGACGACAAGGAAGCGATGTATGAGGAAGGTGTTGGAGGCGATTTCAAATGAAAATGACAGAGAAAACCAATGAAAGTGAACGAGTAATTACATCAAACGACAAACTCCATAGCTCATGCGAGAACCAGAAACTTGTGTTTTTGGGGGTTGCTGAAGGATCCCTTCCTCAAATCATGGTCCCAGAGGGAGGAGATGAGGCTGAGACACCTGCGCGCAACTGGATAGTGATCTTTTTCTCCTAACTAACCTTTGAACTAAAATAAGGCACAAGTGACAATAAACTAAAGCACAATGCATATGAACAGAACCAGAAAGCTATTTAACCAAATGAATCAGAAAAACGATGAAACTACTTAAGAAAATAAACAATGAAAACCAAGAACCTATGTTAGCATAACAATAAAGTAATAAGGAGATTTGGCTGCTTGGGTTGGGCTCTAACCCAAGAGCTTTAGCGCTCGAAGTTAACTCAGATTTGGCTCAAACATAACTCATCTTTTCTGATTTAGTTACCGGATAATCCACAGTAAGAACCATTTTTTGCCAACGTTTCAAATCCCAACCGGGATCCATCATTAGGACCATTTGAATGCTTGATAACTTAACCAACTGTGATAACTCGACGTCCAGCATGAATGGGTATACGGTGATGGGCAAATCGCTCAACATTGATGGTGGCGATAATAATGGCACCATCAATATTGGCCACAACAATCAATTTGTAGACGAAGATAATACGCATATGGACAATAACACTATAAACGAAATTAACAAGGGTTTAGAGAACGTTGGAAGGTCTTCAGTTAACACTTCCAAAACAAAATTAAAAAGGAAGGTAGTAAATCTGTCCTCCCAAGAATTAGATCCTGTAGTCATTAACATCCTCAGCAAAGGTCTGGGATTTGCAGTTGCTCCGAAGAACCTTCCCATTGAAGATATGATATGTAGCATAGAGGATGGGATCAACAACCTCCCCTTGGAAGATAAAGAAACATTAAGACAAGAGTTATCCCTCATTATGAGGAAGGCCAAAGTTCCCAAAAGTAATCTGAGTAAAGAAGAACAAAGGGCCTTCAAAACCCTGCGAAACAATGATAAAATTGTGGTTCTTAAGGCAGATAAGGGAGGAGCAACGGTGATCTTGGATAAAGAAGACTATGTATGCAAAATGAATGAACACCTCAGGTGTGGTAGCTATAAGAAACTAAGCAATAATCCCATCCTCAAGATTATGAAAGAAGTGAAAAAGACAATTTTGGAGTCCAACCTTGAGGATAAATTAAAAAAGAAATTGATCCCCTCTTGTGAGACCATCCCTAGAATTTATGGGTTACCCAAAATTCATAAAGAAGGTGTTCCTCTTAGACCAATTGTCAATACCATTGGGTCCCCAACCTATGAGCTCGCTAAGTATGTTGCAAAAATCCTTAAGCTCCTTGTTGGAAATATTGATTCTTTCATCAAAGACTCCCATGACTTTGTGAATCTTATTAAGAAAGAGAAGATGGAACATGATGACATCCTTGTTAGCTTTGACGTAGTGTCTTTATTCACCAAGATTCCTCTTGATGAAGCCATTCAGGTTATAAAAGATGTTACTAATACAGGAACTGCAAGATTGGTCGAAAACTACTTGCGATCAATTGTTTTCACCTTCCAAGGAGTATATTATGAGCAGACATCTGGAGTGGCAATGGGATCCGCCCTTTCGCCAATCGTGGCCAACTTATACATGGAATATTTTGAAAAGAAGGCCCTAGAATCTTACCCTTTAAAGCCAGCATGGTGGAAGCGATTTGTCAATGATACCAATATAAAATGGACACATGGTAAAATAGAGCTTGAAAAGTTTTTTATTCACCTAAATTCCATCTCTTCATAAATAAAATTTACTATGGAACTTGAAGAAAACATGAGCATCCCATTTTTAGACGTTCTAATCATCAGGAAAGATGATGGCTCCCTTGGGCATAAGGTTTTTAGAAAGTCAACCCATACTGAAAACTACCACCACGCTGAGTCCCACCATCACCCAGCCCAAAAATTTGGTGTTCTAAACACTCTTGCTATCAGGGCCCTTCGAATTTGTGACGTTGATCATCTAAATGAAGAAAATAAGCATTTAGTCTCAACCTTTAAGAGTTTAGGCTACAAAGAAAATGAGATTAAAATAGCAATAAAGAAAGCAGAAAAAAGGATGTTATCTCATGAACCTAAGGCCCGTGACCAACCTCAGTGTGGTAGGGTTTTTCTACCTTATATTCATGGAGTTACAGATAAGATTGCTAAAATCCTAAGGAAGAAAAACATAAGCACGCAATTCTCCGCCCCTGGAACTATTGGGCAAGGTATGAGATCGGTCAAGGATAGTATTGATAAACATCAACTTAAAGGAGTCTATAAAATAGATTGCTCCTGTGGAAAAAACTACATTGGTGAAACAGGTCGCTCCTTGCAGACTAAACTCAAAGAACATGGAGCCTATATTAAGAAAGAAAGGTCTCGTACTTCGGCCCTAGCAGAACACTCATCAAAAACTAAGCACCATGGCTGTTTGGAAAGCGCCTCAATTATCGCTAGGGAAGAACAACATAATAGACGAAAGATCATAGAAGCTCTTGAAATTATCAAACACCCTCATAATCTCAACAGAGACAATGGTATAGAGATTAGTGGAAGCTAGCTTCCCCTAATCAAAGAAATTAAGGTCACTAACACTTCTTAGTTTTAACCCCCTTTCTAATCTTAATAAGTTAGTAACCTAGCTTTAATAATTTATAATAATAATAATTATAAATTGTACTTAATTAATCGCTCACAATAGTAATTATGATATAACTATTACCTTTATCATTAACTTTGATTATATATATATATATATAATTAAAATAATTAAATAAAATAAAAATTAATTAATTAAATAAAAAATTTACCTTTTTTTTTTTTTTTTTATTATTATCAATACTAATTCTTTATTTTGATATTAATTATAATCATTAACGCTAATTGTTTATGAATTATTAATTATTAACTATGATTCTTAATATATTTTATATAATAATAATAATAATAATCAATATCAATTCATTTTAAATAAAATACCAAAAATTTATTAATAAGAGTTCTATTATTGAATTGAGGCTTCTGTGATAGATATCAATTATAAGAAGGGTTTCGCCGAAAATCACATGAAGAGAACATTTGTTGACGCGTTTTGAACCAACCAGTGTGGTTTAAAGGATCAGTGAACATGCAGCTGACCTAAGACATGAGAGAACCAAGTCTTCAGCGTTAGCGGAGCATGCAGAAAAGACCAAGCATCAGTTATGTATTGAGGAAGCTAAGGTTATTACTAAGGTAGCGCAATTCCATCACCGTAAGTTCAAGGAGGCAATTGAAATTGAAAGAAGGCCTAACAATCTTAATAGAGATGACGGCTGGAAGATCAATAGTTGTTGGATCCCTGCCCTTTCTTCTTAGTCCTTCCTTTTTTTTCTTTTTTTTCCCCTTCCCCCTTTTATTTTTCATGGTTTCCGTTTTTTCCTTGTGCTCCCCTTTCCGTCCTCCTAGGGTTTCTCCTTTGGTTAAATCTTCTCTTATTGTCCTGTTCTGGTCCTTCTAGTAATTAATATCTGTCGCTTGTTATATTTTTATTATTTTTTCCTTTTTCATGGTTTTCGTATTTGTTATTAAGCTTTTTTCCTTATCCCTATGAACAAAATTAGAAATTAATTTTAACCACTCCTCAATAATAATTTATCCCCTTGTATTATTTTT
>APFE030181620.1:119429-147238 GCA_000404065.3 Pinus taeda
TAAATAAAATTAGCCGACTTCTCATCAATAATTAAAATTAGTATTCTAAAATGATAGCTGATCTTCATCTTAATTTACTCTCCTCATTACTATTTAATCTCTAAAATCAGTTCTTCTTCTATCAAGCATTCAAATGGTCCTGATGATGGATCCCGGTTGGGATTTGAAACGTTGGCAAAAAAATGGTTCTTACTGTGGATTCTCCGGTAACTAAATCAGAAGAAATAAACCACAGAAGTCTAAAATCCATCACTCATCTTTATTATAGAAAACATGGTTTACACATCAAATTGTCACAAGTCTTTGTAGCTTAGAAATAAAATAGAGTTTTACAAATGAAGTTCGAATCCTAATGAGGTCCTAAGCCTCTTTACTTATACAATGAAGTCTCCAACAACTTTCTTCCAAATTAGGGTGGTTTGGCTCCCAACTCAAAATAAAAAAAAATTTCTGTCCTTTTCACTTGCTTGGTTGTCTTTTAGTCCTCATGATGTGGCTGTTTTCACTCCGAGCTGATGGAGGAATATTCGAATGGAGGGGTAGTAGATGAGGAGGATTAACCTCCTATAATTCCTCTACCTTGTCCCATTCGAGTCTTGACCAAGGTCTTTGTTATAGTTCTTTGCTTTTATCCTTTATACCTGCATTTATCCTTGCTTTTATCCTTTATTCTTGCATTATATGCACATTAGACCACAAAGCCAAATATCCAACTCTAACTCATTTCATAAACAATATATAATCAAAAGTATGCAATAAGTTGTGAGAATAGTTGGTTTGACTAAGCTAGGAGGTGAATTAAGGCCAATTAACGCCCATATAATTACTCAATAATGAGGCTCATCATCACCCCCCTACTGAAAGTGTCGCTCATCCTCTAAGCAACTTAGTGGCTCTGGTAGCCTCTCTCACATCCCATGCTTTTGTTGTGGTCTCTTCTTCTTGTTCATAGAAACCTACTTTCCTTTCTCCTTCTTCCCACTACCTCTTTTCCTCTTCTTCTTTTCTTTGATCTTCAAACTGTGTGGCAATGTATTCCATTTCCTTTAGCAAGCATGTATATTATTATCTCTTAGCAGCTTAAATATATCCTCAAAATGTGAAATTTCTTGCCCTTGGGCAACAAGATATCTAACTGTCAGCTGAGGATCATTTGCAATTATATTATGGGTGCTGAGTAGGGCCATGGGATTTGATTGTTCAGCTATGATGAAAAGAGGTTCATTTTTCTCTCTGACCAATATTCTTTCATCTCTGCAGCCCTTGACTTCTCATGGTTTAGCCATGATGCCAAAGCCATTAATTGTAGATCTCCTAGCTCTGCATTAGGATCCCAATTATTCATGTCGAGGGCCATGTTATACAAGTAAAACTCAACCATTTTCACCCCATCCTTTAGTGCACTTTGATCACAAAGATCAATAAACTGTCTGCAACCCTAAAATGGCATGGTGCTCCTTTGTGCTAGTGTTTTAATCTGAAATTGCAGCCATTGTTTTCTGAGGTAAAGAGCATAGGATTTTGCTGGCATCCTACACTACAGGGCCTCCAAGGAGAGGTTGGCCATACATGCTAGCTGGTTTTCCTTTTCCTACAACTGTCCTCTCTGTTTTTCTTATCTTCTTCCTTTTGTTGTTCTTTCTCATCTCCATCAGTTTCTTCCTATGTTTTAGCATCATCCTCCTTGTGTTCTAGCATGGTCCTTTGTATTAGTTTCTTCTTTATTCATCTCATCCCATCCAGCTTTGTATCATCTTCTTGTTTTGCCTCCTCCTCACTGAGAGAAGGACTAACATCATAGATGAGGGTTTTTATGTCATCCTCTGCTGGTAGGTCTCTGGAGACTGACCATTTCATAGGGATCCTGAGGTTTTGGAGGGCATCCTCAATGAGGATTCTGATCAAATCATGGTGAGCCAACTATTGGGAATTCCCTTCCTTTACTTTGTTGTTGGAATCTATGAGTGATTGCATCAAGAAATAGGGTATGCTGAGTCTTTGGTGAACTGGTGTTTCTACCCCAGATCTTAATTCTTCAAACATTCTCAAATGGTTGCCATAACAATACTGTATATGTGGACTCTTGCATTCTCTTTTGACTTATTAAAGAACTTCCTTTTTGCCATATTTTCACTTATAAACCAGCTACCTCTTAACCTTCACAACTTTTGATCAAATGATGCATACAAGTGAGTGAGAAGGATACTTACATGTGGTCTTGATGCCATGCTGCAGTTGTCAAAGATCAGAGGTGTTGTTGATGGTCATTCTTCTTCCTCCTTTATTGTCTACTGATGGTTTATTAGCTTTTGTAGGTGTTTGTGACTAAAGATATGATGTTGTTGTTGTTGCTTATGTTGTGGAGCTCTTGGATCTAATGTTGCTGCTGTTGTGGAGCTCTTGGATCTGATGTTGCTACTGTTGTGGAGCTCCTGGATTACCACTTGGCAATGTTTGGTGTCTTCCTTAGAATTCTTGATCATGTTGTTGGATGGTGCTGTGAGGATGTTGTAATGAATGGATAGAGGAAATAGGAGTGTATGTGGATGCAGAGATGATGGTAATGGTTTAGGTGATTCTGTTAGAAAACACAATCTTCACCTGAATGGAAGCAATGAAGTGAAAAACAATAGAATTGATGGAGGGATGCATTGGTAAGGAGCAGAGGAGATGAAATATATGTGAGGAAGGGTTCCCTTTGGATCTTCTCTCTGCTCCTTAGTTGTCTTTCTCACCCACCTGCACATAACAATTATGGTTTATATATATTATATAATATATATATATATATATATATATATAACAAAACACATAGGCTGCCTCAGAGAGGTTTTCACCCTAGATATCTGCCTTGGGCACCTCAAGGAAGGTTTTCACCTAGGGATATTCTTATCCTTTTCATTTTTCTCATCCTTGGGCCGCCTCATGAGGTTTTCAACCCAAAGATGGGATTCATGCGCCTCATAGAGGTTTTCACCTGAATCCTTATTCTTTTTTTCCCTTTTTCAGTGACCGAATGAGAGAGGAGTTGGAACTTGCTCCACCATCATCATTGTATTATTAATGTTGTCAATGATCTGTTGTCTTGATAAGGGCCTCTTGTACATTTTCAATCTATGCCCATTAACTAGCAATGGAATGACTTCTTCATCAATAGTTTTGATTTTCACTGAACCATTGTCATGGCATCTTTCCACCACATAAGGTCCGAGCCATCTTGTCCTTAGCTTTCCCTTGAAGTCTTTAAACCTGAAATCATATAACAATGCCCAGTCTCCTACTTGAAATTGCTTCTCCTTGATGTGCTTGTCATGCCAGATCTTCCTCTGAAGCTAAACTATATTTGTATGTAGGAGGGCTTGCATTTTGAATTCATCTAAGCCATTCAAATGGAACAATCTTTATTTCTATGCATGACTGAGATCCAGATCTAGTTGGGCTACCATCCTCAATGTTTTATATTCAAATTCAATGGACAACAAAGCCTTCTTCCCATAGACCAGTTCATAGGGTGTAAATCCAGTGGTGGTCTTCCATGTTGTATTATAGGCCCAGGTGGCCTCAACTAGTCTTTATGCCCAATCCTTTCTGATGTTGTTCACTACCTTGGTTAGGATGTTATCCAGTGCTCTGTTGGTCACCTCCACTTGCCCGTTAGCTTGTGGATGATAAGGAGTGGAGGTCCTATGCTTGATTTTGTGATGCTTGAGTAGTTCTTCAATCATGTTGGAGGTAAACAGGTTGCCTTGGTTTGTGACTAGCTCTCTAGGGTACCCAAATTTGTAGAATATATTCTCCCTTATAAACTCACCGACCTTTTCTTATGTTGTTGTCTTAATTGCCTTATTTTCAACCCACTTAGTCAAGTAATCAGTACACAAAATAATGTGTTGTTTTTGCTTTGAAGGTGGATTGATAGGCCCAATGAAGTCCATGCCCCACTTGTCAAATGGCTCGAAAGTCACTTGAGGTTGTAGGGGCATTTCATCTCTTGGAGTAGGCTTTCCCATCCTTTGGCACCGATCACACTGACTAATGTTCTTCCTCACATCCTTATGAATATTAGGCCAATAATAGCCTGCTTGCAACACTTTGAATGTTGTCCTCTTTGCTGCAAAGTGACCTCCACAAGGCCCATCATGATAGGTCAGAAGGATGTCAAAGACTTCCTCTTCCCTTACACATATTCTCAAGATTTTATCTGGGCCAAAATTGAACATATTGCCCCTAATCCAGGTGAAGGGGGCACTTTTCCTGATTATCTTGCTCTTTTCTCTGGAGGGCAGGTTTGGTGGGAACTATGTTGATACCAAATAGTTTTCTATATCAACAAACCATGGGAGAGTACTGAGATAGAAAACAAATGCTTATTTGGTAACTGATCATTCACCATTCCTACTTCACCTGCAGGCATATTCATCCTAGATAGAAAGTCAACAACAACATTCTCCTTACCAGGCTTATCAACAATAGTTAGATCAAACTACTACAATAAAAGTAACCATCTTATGATTCTAGCATTTACATCTGGGTTGTTCATTAAATATTTAATTGCATCATGATGAGTATGCACAAATGTTTGATAGCCTGTAATATAATGCCTAAACTTGTTCAATGAATGCACAACAGCCACGAGTTCTTTTTCAGTCACAATATAATTTAACTCAGTCTTTGACAGGTTTTTACTGGTAAAATAGATGGCATAAGGCAATTTCTCCTCTACTTGACCTAAGGTTGCTCCTATGGCTTTATGTGAGGCATCAACATGGATATGAAAAGGGAGGGCCCAGTTTGGCTCTCAGGATTACTGCAATGATTAATTTACACTTTAGAATGTCTAGGGCCTCTTGACAACTTTTTGACCATATAAATTCAAAATCTTTGGCCAACAATCCGAGCAAAGGAGAGGCCAATTTGCTGAAATCCTTTATGAACCTTCTGTAGCATCCAGCTAACCCTAAGAAACTCCTAACATCTCTCTGCTTTTGTGGAGGTGGGACCCTTTGGATGATGCCTATTTTGCTTGGGTCCACCTGCAGTCCTTGCTGAGGTATGGAATGTCCTAGCACAGTCCCTTCAGTCATTAAGAATTCACATTTTTCTAAACTGAGAGACAGGTTCATTTCAATGCATTTGCGTAATACTTTGCCTAGGTTAGTTAGGGCCTCTTGAAAATCATAGCCGTAAGGTGTAAAATCATCCATATAGATCTCCATAGCATCATGTACTAACTTGAGCAAAAATACTCAATACTGCCCTTGGGAAAGTGACAGGAGCATTGCATAAGCCAAAAGGAAGGACCCTATAGGCAAAAGTACCCCAAGGATAGGTGAAGATGGTTTTATCCTAGTCTTCTGGGCAGATTTGGTTTTGGTTGTACCCACTGAATCCATCTAGGAAAGAAAAGAAATTCTTCCCCGCCAGGCCATCTATCACTTGGTCAATGAAGGGTAGGGGAAAATGATCCTTCCTTGTGGCTTTGTTCAACTCCCTATAGTCGACACAAATCCTCCACTTACCATTCTTCTTAGGAACTAACACTAAAGGAGAGACCACTCACTGTCAAAGATAGAATAAATGAACCCTGCATCTAACAGTTTTTGCAGTTCTTCTTTGATGATGCCTTTAAGGGTTGGATTCATTCTCCTTTGTGGTTGCCTAACTGGCTTGCAACCTTCCTTGATGTATATGTGGTGAGTACACACTAAGGGGTGTACTCCCTTCATTTCCTTATAGCTCCAAGTGAAGGCTTCTAGGTTCTCTTTCAACAATTTGAATAGTTGTTCCTCTTTTAAAGTAGAAAGAGATGGATTAATCTTCAAGGTTTTCTCTGGGCCAAATTCTATGGTTTTGACTTGGAGTGGGTTGGAATCGGCCAATCATAAGTCAATTTGATGATAGTTCAGTGTTTCCTTTACTTCTTCTTCTAAGGCTAATGAACTAGGAGTTGGACTTTGGATGGGTGTTCAATTAAGTCATCCTCCTCTTGTTGCCCTCCTCCTATGATTGCTTCCATAGCATAAAGTTGGGCAAAATAAAGCTCATCTTCTTCCTCCTCCTCCAACCATAAAGGTAAATCATGTTCTTGAGAAGGTTGAGCAGGAGGGTATAGGACTAATTGTTTGGACATATGCCCATTCTTGATGGTCATATTCCTAGCTCTGTAGCTAATGTAAGCATTAGTTGTGGCTAATTATGGCCTCCCAAGGATGAGAGGGTAACCAATAAGCTTAGCCTTAGGCTGGAGAACTAGGAAATCTACGGGGTATTCCCAGGAATCAATGGAGACCATCACATCCTCCACAATTCCCTCAGGGGTGACTGTGGAATGGTCTGCAAGTTGCAGAACTATTCTGGTCTTTCTCAATGACCCTTGGAGGTTTATCTTGAGCATGGTGTCCTTGGTCATCACATTAATGGAAACCCCAAGATCAATCAGAGTATGCGGGACAACAGTGCCATTGATGTGCACATCTACTACAGGGCTTCCAGGGTCCAAATATTTTGGACATATTACCTAGCCCAACATTAAGTTAGGCAACTTCCAAATGACATTAATAGTAGGGGCATCCCTTTTTCTTCTTCCTGGATGCTTGAAGCACTTCTCCTTAATCAATTTATTGTAAATAGGCACATCTTTGATTGCCTGGAGAAGGATGATATTTACACATAAAATTTTCAATTCTCCCAGAAGCTCAGTTTCTTCTGGGGTAGGCTGGAGTGGCTGGGTTAATCTTTGAGGAAAGGGTGGATTCACTTTAAGGTTGCTTTCCTCTCTTTCTTCCTCAACCTCCCTATGTGGAGAGGGAGGTTGGTGGTTTGGGATAATTCTCCTATATCTTAGGTTGATCTCTTGGATTTCTACAGCATAAGCTGGTTATGATGTCTCTCCACTGTATGCTTGTTAAGCCTGCCTATTGTTTAGGTTTGGATTTGGTTGGGCAGGCACCTAGGGTTTCTTAGGTGGAGCAGAGTGCAGGAGTTGTGGTTGGGTAGGTGGTGGAGGCAATAGGGCTGGAACATTGTTGAATTGGGGCCTCAACCCCTGGGGTGGGGTATTCCACTAATGTTGTGGCTGAACATAAGGTTGAAATGATTGGTTGGCTGGTTGGGATTGATATTGAGATGCATAGGACCAAGGAGGGGGTGTACCAGGAAGGATGACTAGGGGGTCCCCAAGAAGGTATAGCGGTGGCTTGGTTGGGGTTGTAGTATGCATGGGATGGCCCTTGCATACCCTGCTAGTATGGTCTAGGCCCAAGAGGTCTCCTTTGGTTGATGTAACAAAGCTGCTCAGTGACCCCTTCAGCTCCTTGATATACAACTTTCAGTCCAGGTAAAGAAGGGCACTTGTCTGTGAAGTGGCTTTCTTCACAAACTGAGCAAATATGAATACAGTTTAATGGAAATTTGTTCCTAGGATGCCTCCTAATGCATATAGGACAAAAAATGGCTAAGGCTCTCTCTAACTCCTCTTGCTTCCTTTTGATGTTCATGGTGACTAATTGTAAGGCAAGGGTTTGCATCATGTCACTTTTGAAATCTTCTAACATATTTCCAATTTCACCTTTGATGGATAAGTCAGAGGATGATGTACTCGCCATAGGTTGACTACCCCTACCCTTTTTCCTGGCTGACCTAGAATGGTTTCTAAAGATAGTCTTAATGTCCTCATAGGGTAATTGGTAGACATCTCCTCTTGTTATCATATGTAAGGTATCCGGAAGATCTTCCCTTACTCCTTTAAGCAAGACTAGCTTTAGTGACTCGGGGTCAAGTGTGCACCTGGCCCTTTTGTAACTAAGCTGGAATCTTTCTTCACAGCCTTCTAAGGGTTCATCCTGGCCTATGGTCATCCTAAAAATCTCTTCTTTAGTGTCCTTTGACCTACAATAGTCCCTATATTTGTCGTTGAAAGTCTGTTGCATCTGAGCCCAAGTTGTGATGCTATCTCCAGGTAAACCCATGAACCAACGTAATGTTGCATCCTTGAGGGTAGATGGAAACAATTTTAACTTTTTCTCATCATCTGTATAGTCATAGGTTCGACAGATAACAACAATTCAAATAGGAAAGTGTTAGGGCCCTCTGTGGTCAGGCCATGGAAACGAGGTAAAGCAGAGGGGCTTATATTCTTCATCTTAGTGTCCCCATTGGTTTCCCTGATGGGGAAGGCACTCTCAATTCTCTCTCTATCTCCCCTGTCATTTTCGTTTCCAGCCATTGGTTCAGTAGGAATGATTTCTTCCTCTTCTTCTTCTTCTATAAGTTCCTCAAATAGTTAAGGTTGCTCACCTAAAGGGTATTCCAACTCGCCATCACTAAAGAAGAGAGAAGGTTGCCTGTTGGATGCAATGGGGGTATTTGTCAAGAATTTTCCTGAATTGTCCCTATTCCTACGAGGCATGAAAGGAAATGTTTTTGGGTTGGGTTTTTGTAAGATTTTGTTAAATCTAGAAGGTACTTGCAAAATGGAGAGGAAAGCAGACAATGACAACTGAAAGAAAGAAAGAAACTAGATTACTTTTGTTGAAATAAACTAATCGAAGAAAGTTTGAAGTCTAGAAGTAGAAGAAAAGAAACTTGGAGCTAGAAATAGAAGAAATACTTCTACTTAGACACCTCCTCAGCAATGGTGCCAAAAAGTGATGAGCATAGGCATTACAACAATAATGTTGCAACTCCCAGGGCTACCAGCTTTACTTATCGACCCGGGGTTCGTACAAACTTGGAGGTGACAGTGATATATGCACAAGTAGAATTGAACGTCCTGCCCGTTGTCACTGTTTATTTGGCAACAGACTCCAGGGGTTCTAAGCCAAACTTCTATAGAGTTATAAGAAGCTTAATTTTTTATGGAAGGAGAGCAAACCTTATTCTAAGAGAGAGATACTTCTACTGCAATAATGAAGAAAATAGCATGAAATGTTAAACCATAACCTAACTAACCAATTAAACAACTGTGCTAAGTAGAATTGCTAAAACAGTCACTAATCTAAGGCTATTATCTAAGTTGTAGAAGTAAATAGCATTAAATTATACTAATGTGTAGCAAAGAAACTTAGGCTGAATTAGTTTTCAAGCGGAAGAGCGATCGGAGGTTAAAATCAATGAAAGGAGGACGTAAGAATGTAGTAGCGCATAGGGACCGTTGGCTCGATCAATGAACAAAAGATGGACGATGGAGATCGTATTGTGAAGAATTAAGCGAATGGATGGACGAATCAAGGTAACAAAGGAGATGAATGATTGAGATCTTATCATGCGGGTGAAGTCGAGAGATGGATGGATGAGGTTAACAAGAGATGAATGGCTGAGATCTTATCATGCGGGCGAAGGCAAGAGATGGACGGATGAGGCTAGTCAGTAGATGGACGGCGGAGATTAGATCACAGGCAAAAGAAATGTGCGGAAATGGTGGAGCGGGTTTTGAAGGCAGTAAGCTGCATTTCACGTGCCTTCAAAACCATAAGCTATATTTTGAAATTTCACACGATTAACCTTACTGCGCGACATGTAGCATGGGAAAACCACTCATTTCGCGTGCTCTTGGGCGGATAACGATTAGACATAAATCCACACAATATGGCGCGATAGTTGTTGGATCAGGCAGGGCTAATCAACAATGGAGATTAGCCAAGCTAGTTGGCGATCGGGTGAATCGACAGCCGTCAGATTAGGCAAGGCAGATTGATGGTAGGGACTTAAAGTTCATAAAGTAAGTGGAGGATGCCACACGAGGTAGCAATTGGAAAAAATAGTGAATCAGACGGTGATTATGAGGGCTTGTTGGTGATCAGATGGCGAGGAAGCAATGCATGAGGAACGTGTTGGAGGCGGTTTCAAGTTAAAATGACAGAGAAAATCAATGAAGGTGAACGAGTAACTGCATCAAACGACAAACTCCATAGCTCATGCGAGAACCAAAAACCTATGTTTGTGGGGGTTGCTGAAGGATCCCTTCCTCAAATCATGGTCCTAGAGGGAGGAGATGAGGTCGAGATACCTGAGCACGAAAACCGAATAGTGATCTTTCTCCTAATTAACCTGTGAACTGAAATAAGGCACAGAACAAGAAAGCTATTTAACCAAATGAATAAGAAAAACCATGAAACTACTTAAGCAAATAAACAATGAAAACCAGGAACCTAGCATAACAGTAAAGTAAAGAGGAGCTTTGGTTGCCTGGGTCAGGCCCTAACCCAAGAGCTTCACCCCTCAGAGTAAACTTAGAGCTGGCTTAAACATTACTCATATTTATTATAGAAATCATGGTTTACAGAGCAAATTGTCACAAGTCTTTATAGCTCAGAAATAAACAGAGTTTTACAAATGAAGTATGATTCCTAATGAGGTCCTGAGCCTCTTTACTTATACATATGAAGTATCCAATAACTTCCTTCCAAATTAGGGTGGTTTGGCTCCCAATTCAAAATAAACTATTTTCTGTCCTTTTCACTTGCTTGGCTGTCTTTTAGTCCTCATGATGTGGTTGTTTGCACTCCAAGCTAATGGAGGAATATTGAGTGGAGGGGTAGTAGATGAGGAGGATTAACCTCCTATAATTCCTCTACCTTGTCCCATTTGAGTCTTAACCAAGGTCTTTGCTATAGTTCTTTCCTTTTATCCTTTATACTTGCATTTCTCCTTGCTTTTATCCTTTATTCCTGCATTATATGCACATTAGACCACCAAGCCAAATATCCAAATCTAACTCATTTCATAAACAAAATATAATCAAAAGTATGCCATAAGTTGTGAGAATAGTTGGTTTGACTAAGCTAGGAGGTGAATTAAGACCAATTAAGGTCAATATAATTACTCAATAACGAGGCTCATCAGGCATGATATTATATATAATTGTAGCGCTAGGCATAATACATTGTTACAAGGTGTGAGTGTGTGATAATATGCAAAGATTTCACATTTAGAGGTTTCACTCCTTTGTGGCATCTGGTTTGTGGAGAAATCTGGATTTTATGTCATTATGGAAATGGTTTTGGTTCTAGTCATATTTAGTTTGGTACCTTTTTGTGTTGATATCAAATGGATCTAAGTTGTCCTCTTGTAAATTGTCATCTTGAGGAGCTTCTTTATTGCACTGTCTCCATATTTGTTGATGTATTGAATATCGGTTTATAAGGGAAATTCAATTCCCGGAGTGCATTGCCCATTTGTATTGTGTTTTAATTGGAAGTGCATTAATTTAAAAAGGTAAACTGATGCTCATAGTGGGCTGGCCTACCAACCCATTTGCATCATATATTCATTTATAAGAGTCATTCAGTGTCCATAGTTGGCAGAATTGGAGGTAAAATTATTTGTAAGAGCAACTTTTCATTGTGTTTGGATTTGAAGTAAATTGGTTATAAGGGAAATTCAATGTCCAGAGTGCATTACCCATTTGTATTATGTTTTAATTATAGGTATTATGTGCATTATGTGTTGATTCATCATGAAGTATTGCTACAATCTCATGAAATGTAAACTCAAAATGTTGTCATTGTTTGTTTATGGTTGGGCATGATGTTATATGTAATTGTAGGGCTAGGCATAATACATTGTTACAAGGTGTGAGTCTGTGATAATATGCAGAGATTTCACATTGCAGAGATTTCACATTCAGAGGTTTCACTTGTGTATTGTTGTTTCATTCCTTTGTGGCATCTAGTTTGTGGAGAAATCTGTATTTTATGTCATTTTGGAAATGGTTTTGGTTCTGGTCAGATTTAGTCTAGTGTCTTATTGAGTTGATATCGAATGGATCTAAGTTGTCCTCTAGTAAATTGTCATCTTGAGGAGCTTCTTTATTGCACCGTCTCCATATTTTTTGATGCATTTGAATGTTGGTTTATAAGGGAAATTCAATGCCCAGAGTGCATTGCCCATTTGTATTGTGTTTTTGTTGGAAGTGCATTGATTTAAAAAGGTAAATTGATGCTCATAGAAATATGGTTCACTGTTTTATGGAGTTTTCATATTATAATAAGTGACTTGTTCAAGATTTCATTATTCACTTGTTTGTCATCATATTTACAACTCCATTATAAATGTTTTGCAAATCATTTGGTGTGTAGATGCATAACGGAAAATCCCATTCTCAGGTTAGATTTCTACATTATAGTATATTATAGATGTTCCTTCTAAAATGGATTTTGGTTACAATGCCACAAACAATATGAAATAAAACAACCTAGGTTGTAAGCCAAAAACTTTTTGTGATAAGAAAAAGATACAATCCATCCAAAATCCACAACATAATGTGGTTACAACCAAAAACATATGACACCCCTATTCTTTATGGCCCTAAGAATCTTGAGTGCCAAAACTCCCTGAGTTACCTTGTTGAACCAGGTAGGTTGGCCTACCTAAAAAGGGTTGATTAGGAAATGGTTGATTGTTGCCATATGACTAAGTCCAATTTGCACCTTCCAACCATGGAGGAATTGAGTACCCACACCTCACATTTGCATTACTAACCCCTGCATTAAGTGGATGTGTGCAATGAGCATACATAGAATTAACACCTCCTTTGGTAGGAATAAGGCAAGTGGGTAAAACCTCAGTTTGATAGTGAGGCACTTGAATGTTTATGAGGTCTTGGAATAATGGTCTATTATCTGCAATATGGTCCAATGAGTTTGAAATAATCTTGGTTTCATCAGCTATGCTTGCATCATTGTCAACCATATTGATCATCCCTTCTTAGTTTTCAAGCATTTGTTGTGTCTTTCTTGATTCCTTTTCCTGTCTTGCCATTTGTTTTTGTTGGTGCTTAACTTGCCTTGCTTTATCTCTTTCAAGCCTTTCATCTGCTCGATGTTGTGCTGCAACAATCCTTGCTGCCTTCTTCTCCTTAACTAGATCCTTCTTTTTTCTGTTTTAATTCCTGTATTTCAAATTTCTTTTTTCAGACTCAACTAACAGATTTATATAGTCTTCTGAGGTGAGTAACTGTGAACTTCGGCCTAAACGAAGACTACACGGTGTACCTTGCTTTTTTTTCATTGATATTCTCTCTACTGGTAGCTTTAGGAACTGGCCAAGTATCTTCTCCACCCCTCTCACCTGCATGTCATTGCTTGGTACTTCCCTTTCAGTATCTGAGACAACTGATTGAACTATATCATTATCTTCATTTGATGCCTCATTATGTGCTTCATCTTCTTCCATTGATCTGTTATCCACAAAAAGTGAACAATTTCACTATTCAATTTTGTTGGTTGTGAGGGTATGTTCATGCTTTGTTCATTGGTTGTTGAGACACTATGTTCATTCATATTAATCATTGCTTCTGCCAGCCATGACGGCGGGGTTACTTGGCTTGGCAATGTTAATTGTTCATTGTCAACTGCATGTTCAACAATGTCATTAACAATATCAATAACTAGAGTTTCACGTTCTTGAGTTGGTGGAACGATCTCCATTTTACTACGAATTTGTTCATGATTATACTGTGTTTCACATACAGTTTCATTCTCTTCATCATATAAGTGTCCTTGAGAGAGGGAAATCATATTACCAGTTGCAACCACATCATCTTGGTCATCTACTTCTTGCACTTCAACACCTATTTGGGCATTCCCTTCTTCCTGACCATCCACATGAAACGCTTGGCTACAACTAGTATCATGCATAAGAGCATCATAATTCATTGGCTAGATTCTTGTCCTCCTAAAGCAAACCTTGATATTTGATGGTGTCAGAGCCCTTGTAAAAGCTTTACTTGCAAGCTCTGCTAGCTCAAACCTTTTCACCTCAACCCCTGGATTCTTTGCCATCCATGCATCACGCTCCGACCTCAAATAGTTCTTGAAAGGGCGAAACACACTAACATCAAGGGGTTGCAGTCTGTGAGTGGTATGAGCGGGCAATGTCAACATGTCAATGCCTAAATTGTTTGCTTCCTCAATTGTTTGTACACCCATGTGGCTCCCATGGCCATCTAATATCAATAGGTGTCTGTTATTAGTGAGACGCCACCTGGTACTGATGCAGCAAAGTGAAAAAGCCAACTTAAAAACACTTCTTTAGTCATCTATGCATGGGGATATGCAACCATGCATGCACCTAATTCACAATTTTGTATATAGTTTTTCAGTTGATTTTTACCTTTGAATAGATAAAATCCTGGGATTGAAGTACCAATTGCATTGACACAACATAAAATAGTTTTCCACTCCCTACTCTTAGGCAAAATCTTTGACACATTTCGGTTCCCTCTCTTGGCAATTACCGGCATGCCACAATTCCTCCTTGCCTGTAAACCCGTTTCATCACAGTTCCATATATGGTATGCTCCATAAGCATGTTTATCGTAAGCACTAGAAAGTGTGTCATAGAACTTCTACACAACTCCAGGGCATAAATTTAATGCTCTATCTCTGTCAAGGCCCTCAGCAATATGCAATACAAGGCCTGGATGCCTTTTTTTTAACCCAAACCATGATGATTTACCAAGAAGCCCATCTTTGAATGGGTTTTTCCTCCCTTGACAGATTTGAGCAACTGTGGATTTGAGTTGTATCAACTTTAGCCCATGTCCCAATTGGGCCATCTATTTACACCACTCAACCACCTCGACCTCCTCCTCATCAGTCATAACTGTAAGAGGCCCTCTATGTTTTGTATGGGTCAGTCCATTTATCCAATAATGTATTGATGACGGAGGAATACCATGTTTTGTTTCAGATGCCCGAACTGAGTATCCATTAACCTCTATGTCGCCAATTACAACTAACATTTCTTCTTTTTTCCATCCTCTTATAGTGCTAATATTTTTAGTTGAACTTGCCCATTGGAATGTTGTTGACAGTGGTTATGTGGGTGATGTTGTGAGAACATCAACTTCAATCGCATGGTCATCCTCAAAAATGTTCCATGGGGCATTGTTGACATTGACATCACCTATCCTGTCCTCATCTGACGATGGGCATCGCAGCTGCGCACCCCTTGTCACTCTCCTACCGCTTCTCCTTGTACAAGCAACATAACTAACTTTTGCCATAGATGCAACAACCTATAAAATTATTGCATGCATTTAGATAATAATATTTGTAGATTATGCTTCCATACAAGGCAAAAATACGTTTGCTTTATTACAAGAAATTATCAACATGTATGTTAGTATCCTTGAAAAATCAAATATACAGAAACATTTTGTTGTATGTCTTCAAAACTATTAGTGATTTATGTTTTGATAACTTGTCTTTACACTTAAAATACCATGACTGTATTGATAGCTTGTCTTTACACTTAGAATACCATGACAATAAATGACGGTTAAATGTTAGGTTATATAATTAAGATTCAATAATAGAAAATAAATTAAAGACAGTAGTCCTCTCACAGAGGACAACATAGGATGTGTGGGGCATTTAGCAAACACAATCACCCTATAACTACATCTTATGACAGACATGCACACTGGACATCTCTTTGGAAATATTCAACTAGCACTAGTCAACTCTAATGTAATCTCCACTAAAAGGCCTCGATATGCCGAATGCATTTCTTTGATGGAGGGGTTGCCTTACAAAATTTCGTCTCCAACCTGGTCTGTATGTACAGTTGGTTTGTTGACGACAACCCTGGCAATGGTAAATGGCAACTACTCATGTGAGGTAATGACTTAGATATCAGATTTCCAGGGTCATGCAAATCTTTAAGTAGGCATGGATTTGAAGAACCTATTTATCTCTGCAAATTCAGGAACTCTCTACGTTAAGCTTCACAAAGTCTTTGTCAAAGAGTGGAATGCTTATCTAATATTTCTAACAAAAGCCTTTGCAATTCCCATAAACTTTGGCACAGGATTAACCTTAAGCTACTACCTGTTTATCTATGCTTCTAGTGTCACCCATTTATCCACCTAAAGCTCAAGTGTAGTTGCAGTGGCAGTAAGCATGGCCGCTGCCCTATTTGTTGCAAGAGGATATTCTCTGTTCGAAATTTGGTCTCGAGACATGGAGCCTTCACATTTAATCACTACCATTTATTATGCCACGAAGGGTAAGAGATCTAGATGCTTAAGGTGTTTGATAGCTAGTTCATAAATTATAGCAAACCTCCACCAAAAGTTCAAATCTGATTCCATAGTAAACACTAACAACTAGAACGTTGAGCGTTAAAAAGAAGTAGTGCATTTCTCTTTCTATAGGCCTTCTATTGAGACTTAAATGCAAATTTTATGCTATGAGATTAAGAAGTTAGGGTGCACAAATGTCCTGTGTGTCACAAAATTTTTTAATCTGACAAAGCTTTGGTTTGACAAGACAAGAGAAGCAAGTAGTTTCTGGGATAGCAGAGTCCGTGGATTCAAAGGATCGTTTTGACAGCTCCTTTCAATTGAAGGATATTCAAGTTATCCACATTCCAATTACCTTCAGTAATTTTTCTTTAAATGATTTAATTGGTTTTGTTATGCATTTCCCAACAGTGCCTCTTGTTTGGTTTGACTACATAAAATATCATTTTGTTGTTTTGATAACTTGTCTTTACACTTAAAATACCATGAGAAGATATGATAGTTATTGTTATTTGAATTAACTTGTTTAGACTCCTGTTTGTTATCGCAATTGAATTCATTCACGACCCCCGTTGTCTCACCAAGTGGACTTGCATAATGCCTTCTAGGTCTGTTCTAGGTATGTTCTTTGATCTTCAAGAAGACTCTTTACGGGTTCACAAAATACACAGAGAGACTCTTTGTTGTTACTAACTCCTTGATTAGGATTTCGACTTTCATGCCCAACATTTGATTTAATGTCTTAAGTAGCTTGGTCCTGGGAATGCTTATGATTTTTGAATAAATGAAGCCAAAGCAGGACTTCTCCTTAATTAGGATTTCGACTTTCATGCCCAACATTTGATTTAATGTCTCAAGGAGCTTGGCCCTGGGAATGCTTATGATTTTTGAATAAATGAAGCCAAAGCAAGACTTCTCCTTGATTAGGATTTCGGCTTTCATGCCCCGCCTTTGATTTAATGTCTCAAGGAGCTTGGTCATGGGAATGCTTATGATTTTTGAAGAAATGAAGCCAAAGCAGGACTTCTCCTTGATTAGGATTTCATCTTTCATGCCTAGCATTTGATTTAATGTCTTAAGGAGCTTGGTCTTGGGAATGCTTATGATTTTTTAAGAAATGAAGCCAAAGCAAGAATTCTTTTCAGAAGATTAGGCTATTTTTTTTATCAGTCCCTTATGGGTTGTTCCTATTCATTTAGAGGCATTCTTGAGCTTTTTTATGAAAATAATGTGGGGTTTTAGTGGGTCCCCAAAGGCTATCAGTAAGGTAGAAAGGTAAGAATGTTGTATCATGCCCGCCATGTAATTGAATGAATTTGCTCGGGTCTCTAGGTGTACTAGGTTTGTTTACAAGGAATTTCTAATTGCCAGTTATAAGAGTGTTTTGATTAACAACATGTTTCTAATGCTTCGACGTCTGGATTTTATATTGGATCCTCATCAATGGGTGTAACAGTGACTAGCTCTCGATCTCACTGCCAATAGAGCCTATAGTTCCCAAGGGAGCTTCTATCCATAGGATTCAATTATGGAAACCAAGTGTCTTCACCAATAGTGTGATGTCAGAGTGAGAGGCCCGAGTGCTTCTTCTAATGAGGATGCTTTTAGTGCACAGGTGGATGATAGAGATCCTATGGGTATTGTCGATTATTGCAAATATGTGATGGAATATATGATTTTCAATTGATTGAGAAATGGCTTGCAAAGATGAGTTGTTCGAAGACATAGATTGAAGGAGTGCGGATATACATAAGGAAAATACTTTCATTAGATACCTTAGTTTCCTAGAGTCTATATAAAATCTTTTGTGTGAGGGATGACTGACTTCCTTAGCGTAGAAGTTTCTCTTGCAAGATTTGATCCAGGATTGCCAGTGTCAGTATTGTAGGCTTGTCTTGGTGTTTTCATATATTCCAGCCTTTGCCAACAGTAATGGTCTGAGTTACCATAACCAACTTGAGAACACATTGAAGGGAACAATGAGCACATTAATTGACCAATTTCAATCTAATTGTAATACTTCATAATTTTTTGAGGAAGACATAACATTTCATTCAAATATTCAACACAAGATTAATTTCTCATAGGTTCTGTTATTTTTCAGAATATAGAAAAATATATATTTTCATGAAAATGAAACTGTAAGAACTGAAACTGAAAGTGTAAGAACTAAAACTGAAACTGAAACTGTAAGAACTGTGAGAAATGAAAATAGAACTGTAAGAAAAACGTGTTGTAATTGAAATAACTAACCTGGATATACTGGCAATTGTTCTGTGATCTTTTGTCTCTAAGGTTGGTGAATAGTTTGAAAGCATAACATGCAACTTCAATAGTGGTTGAACTTCTTTTATAGTTTTTGGCATTTGAATTTAATTGGTGGTAAGGTTGGACATGGATTGCAATGGATTCATTTTGAATGTTTGATCTGGATTTAATTTGATGTGATTTAATGGTTGGGAATTTGTTATTTGTTGATCCACGTGCTTTGATGTGTTTTAACAAGAAATAGAATGGGTTGGGTGTCATTTATTGAAGTTATTGGGTTGGGTGTCATTTATTGAACAAAGTGGATTTAAATGTTATTGGGTTGGGTGTCATTTATTGAACAGAGGGGGTTTAAATGTTGAACAACACAACAATTATGGCTGACATACATTCACTTTTATTATGTGTAGGTATGGCTATTTATTTGGGATACATAGCTCCAGTTTTGATGAGTGGGGGTTGAAGTGACTGCTACTTTGTACTTTTGAAATAAACTATTTTGGAAGGATTTATGGTTTTATCTATTTTCTAGTTGGGTCAATATAGTTTGCACTCTTAAGCATTAAGATACTATTTATGGATAGTTGTGGACCGAGTCAATGTTTTGAAAATTTTGGACATAAATTAATACTTATTTGTACTTAATGTTATTTATTTTTGTTTAAATATTGGTTGCAAAAGTCTCAATTTCTGGTGGTTTGGTGGGACCAATACTATATCAATTACTGGGGGTTTAGTGAGACCAATACTGTATCAATCACTAGTTCTACACATCATTAGACATCTCTCCCCTAACAACTATACAAATAAAATATAAATATATTTAAATAAACTTTATCTCATGTAAAAAAACAATGAATATATTAATACCATTTAGCAAGAAAAGATGAAACATATAATGTGAGAATATGAACATCCTATCAATAATATAAAGATTATGCCATTATTTAAGTATATCTTTTTCTTTTACCTTTATTTT
The DNA here is from genome assembly GCA_000404065.3 of Pinus taeda. Classification (NCBI taxonomy): domain Eukaryota; kingdom Viridiplantae; phylum Streptophyta; class Pinopsida; order Pinales; family Pinaceae; genus Pinus; species Pinus taeda. The sequence goes on from APFE030181620.1 coordinate 138,704, forward strand.
TATTGTTGAAATTGGGAGCTTAATTTCATCCCAATTAACCGAAACCGATAATGAAAACTCACACTAATTAAATATTAAATCACAATTCAACCCATTTTAAAAAATAATGACAGGTTAACACCTCTACGCTACTACGAACCAAGCCAGCCTCCCAACCGATGTGTCATCATAGCACAAGGATAGAAGACGGGCCAAAGCCCTTTTAAATATAAGGCTCATCAAACAGCTATAACTGTAAAATCAAAGGCTTCTCCTGCGAGGTCTTCGCCTGCGAGGTCACTCGGGGGTCTTGTATAACGATTTGTGTAAGGGGTCTCTCAACGGAAATCAGGCGCAGACGAAGCTCGTTCAAAACTCCGACTCGCCAAGATGGGACGGCCTCCGCTGGGAGGAGCACCCTCCTTCCGCTTCTTACCCTCGGAGGTACTTCTATTCATTCCTTTTTTTCGATACATTTTCCCTTAAATTTCACAGTTTTTGTGATTCACTTCAAGTTTTTAACAGTCGGTTTTATTTGATTTTACTGCTGCAAAGTTACAAATCCACTTGCTCCATTGTGAAAAACCTTTAATGCTCAGAGAGCATTAACAATATCTATCTGAAAACCTACACTTCTACGGAAAAAAGTTAAATACCAATGCGAACATCAGCAACGAGTTTTAGGAATTCATGGCTTGGAGATAACCTCGTTAAACTGTTTATCTCAGCCAAATGGAAACAACAGGGTGATGGATTGATAGTAGTTAACCCATACATCCTACTCCAAACTAGTGGAATTGGTTATGAAGATGTTAATAGATAGCCATACATACAATGTGTGTAGTGAACGAGGATGTACATGTTTCCTCAATGGGGCTGTCAAGATTCTGACAGTTAGGTTACATGTTTAAGAGCTCAGAACACAATTAGCGTTATATATTTGTGGGTATTTTACGTTAAACATTCATATGACAACGAGCAATATTTTCAGCATTTGACATGGATAAATATTTCTCCAGACTATTTTACCGGAAACGTGACCAGGAGACACGTTCGTTCTGCTCCCGTTCCCAGTTCTGGTTCCAATTCCTTTTTTTATCGTGCAATTGTATACTACTAATATATAGACACCCTCACACACACAGAGAGAATGGGAGGGGTTCATGTTTCATATCCCCTGAAATCTGCCAGCTCTATTTCTCGCCCTCTTCCCGTTTAGCATAACATAGTCCCTAGATATTACGCTCTTAAAATGGTGTAAAACCTTAATCTTACTGCGTCATCCTTAACTTTGACAATATGGTTGTCAAGAATATATATATATATATATATATAATATATATTATATATATAGATATATATATATATAGAGAGAGAGAGAGAGAGAGAGAGAGAGAGAGATATGGTCCTCAAAAAGAAGATAACTTTGAGAGGAGGCTTTACCTAGAGGAGAAGGTGGAGCAATTTGTAAGGAGCATTGCCATTGAGAAGAAGTCATGAAGAGTTTGAAAGTAGAATGAAGTGGATTGGTTGACAAGTGAAGAAGACAAGGACAAAGGCTTACCAAGGTGCATAAGGCCAAGAAAAGGCTTGTTAAAGATGGACATGATCAACAATTGGAGCAATAAGCCTTCAAGAAGCCCTAAATTGAAGCCTAGGGTTAGGTTAGGGTTTACCCTAGGGCAAAAATTACCTAGGGCTTGTGATGCCACCTCTAAAAAGGAAGAATTTATTGTGGAAAAGAGTGGAGTTTGATGCAATGAGGCTCAAACTACGTGGAGAACCCTCCCACATGATAATGCATTCCTCCTAGTTGAATTCAACCTTAGCCCTAACGTAATGGCTTGCCTTGAAGGGTCGAAAATGTGAGGGAGAGAGAGAAAGAGTTTTTGTTAAATTTGGCAACTAGGGCCAAACATCATTTTATTGGGTTCCTCTTTCCAAGAGGTGTAGGATTGATCTAAAGATCATCCCATTCTGACATGTACAAATGAAGTTATGAATTTAGTTTGATTATGGACAAATTGTCAAGGTCGGTCAACCATCAAATTAGCCTCCTCTAGCCTTCAACCTTGCATATAAATACAAGGTGCTCCTCCTCATTTTGGCATCTCATCTCATTCATCTTTCTCTCTCATCTTGATTGGGTACAGATTTCTGGGCCTCTCTCTCTCCACACGTGCAAAAGGAAGACTGTCTTTTCTAGCTGTTGCGTTGATTAGATTTGATCGAAATTTCAGGAGGTTGACTATGACCAACGTTGACCTTGTTTGACTTCGGTTTTGTGAGGGAGACTTATATTTGGGCAGGCCATTGTTTTGGGCACAAAAACCGAGGCAGTTTGACCCTTGCATTGAGTGCCCTAATTCAAGTTGCTGTGTTGACTTTTGTTGACCAGATTTGATTGGTTATTTTCAGACTGTTTTGGGTTGCATTACTTGTTATTGGAGGCCGAGTTGACCAAGGTTGACCAAGCTGTTTTGGAGGACAATTTCATCCTTGTTGACCATCGTTGACTTTTTGGTTAGAGCTTTCTATTTTTGCTGTTTTGACTGATTAGTTTGGGTAGGTGAATATTGTAAATTGTACTTTCTTTCTGCTGAACTTTTGAAGAATTATAAGAAGAATTGATCAAGGGTTTCCCCACATTGGGGTTTGTCCTTGGTTGGTGTCATATCTTGTGTCCTCTTATGTTGGCTTGTCTTCTATTGTTATTGTTTATGTTCCCTCTGCATTTTACTATCATGTTGATATGATTGCTATACTGAATATGATATTGGGCTAATAAAGAAAATTGAAGTAAAATTGTTCTAAGCATAGAACATACCATTGTTATCCTAAAATTATCATGGTATCAAAGCTGAGGTGAAGACAAATCCCAAGCAAGAGGGAAGAGCAATCACTAAGAGGAGCAATCACTGATCAAGAACAAGTCCCAATGGCCTCCACATCCTACTTCAAGTCGGATGATAAGCTTCATGATAACTCTGATTACCATGCATGGAAGATGTCTTTTGATTTGACTTTAGAAGAGCAAGATGTCATAGATTATGTGCAGGGAAAGATTCCATAACCTCTTTCAAATGCACCGGTTGTTGTTAAGACAAAGTACAAGAAGGGTGAAGTCAAAGCCAAGAAGATCATCAGGGATTCTATTCATAAGCACTTCGTTTCTTATATCTCCGATTTGAATACATCAAAGGAGATATATGACAGGTTGGTTGGCATGTTCAAATCTAGCAATGCAAATCAAATTCTTTTCCTCAAGAACAAGCTGAAGGATATAAAGAAGGGAAAAGGTGAGGATATTCAATCCTACTTCATGAGGATTACCAAGATGAAATATGATCTTCTTTCGATTGGTGAAGCTATTGTTGACAGGGAGCTCACTCTCATTTCCCTTGGAGGTCTTCCTCCTGAATGGCATGTGTTCAACACTACTATTCTCAATAACAATAGAATTCCAGGTTTTGAAGAATTGTTGACTAGATGTTCTCAAGAAGAAACAAGGATGATGGAATTGGAGATGCCTTCGAATAGGAATAATCCTACCGCATTCTTCGCTCATGCCAAGAGGAAGAACAATGCACGTTCAAAAAAGCAAAGTCAACGAAGACCGGGATTCAAATATGGAAGGAAGGGAAGATGCTTTGTTTGTAACAAGCTTGGTCACTATGCCAGGGAGTGTGCAAATAAAAGGGAAACATCTCATGATGATGATCACAATCATTCCAGGGGCAACAACAACTTGGAAATGATCGATCTTCTAAAAGAACAAGAAACTCCAGGTATGATGAGTCTAATGTTGTAAATTCTAAGCAAAAAGAATTTTATCTTATATCTGCCCTCTCTACTGACTCTCCTTCGGATACTTTGGGAATTTGGTTGATTGATAGTGGTGCCTCAAGGCACTTCACCGGGTATAAGAAAGCTCTTTCAAATCTGATAGAGAAGGATACAAATTTGGAAATTATCCTTGGAGACAATGCCACCTATCTTGTGAAAGGAGTTGGGAATGTTACCCTTCAATTGAATAAGGTAACACCGTTCATCTTCAAGAAGTATTATATGTACTTGATCTAAAGAAGAATCTAATGTCTATCTCGGCGATGGAAGATAAAGGATCCAAGGTGGCATTCATCAATGGAAAGGTACATGTGTGGAAAAGGAATTTCAAAGAAGCATTTACTCATGGATTCAGGGTTGATAGTTTATATCAAGTTGGAGGAAGTCCACTGGGAGCCATGTCTTGCGACACATCTCTTCAATCGAGCTATGGCACCGAAGGTTTGCTCATGTTCACTATAAGGCTCTACCCGATGCAAGGAAGATAGTTACAGGTATGCTCAAATTCAAAATAGAGCATGAAGGTGTATGTTAGGGATGTGCCAAGGGAAAACATACAAGGGGACCATTCCCCTCAAGTGAATGCAAGACCACAAATATTTTGCAATTGGTTCTTTATGATCTATCTGGTATGCTGCTTGTGACATCATTAGGAGGATATTTATATTATACTGTCTTTGTGGATGTCTTCTCTTGCAAAAATTGGATATATTTCTTGAAGAAGGACGAAATATTCTCATGGTTTCGTGCCTTCAAAGCCTTGGTGGGAAATCAAACAGGGAAGAAGATCAAGATATCGAGGACCGATAATGGAATCGAGTATGAGTCAGATGAATTCAATGGCTATTGTAGGGAAGTTGGCATTAAGAAGAAGACTACTACCACATATACTCCTGAGCAAAATGGTGTTGCTGAAAGGAAGAACCGTTCTATTGTAGAAGCCATTCGTGCCATGCTTCATGATCAAAGCCTTTTGAAGTTTCTATGGGCCGAAGCTACAAACACTGCCGTGTATGTTCAAAATAGATGCCCTCATCAAGCGTTGGACTTGAAAACTCCCGAAGAAGTTTTCACCTGTAAGAAACTTGATGTTTCTCACTTTAGAATTTTTGGTAGTCCCATATCTTTTCATGTGCCGAAATAAAAGAGAAGCAAATTGGATGCTTCTGGGAAGAAAGGAACATTTGTAGGCTACAGTGAAACTTCTAAGGCATATAGAATCTATGTGCCTGGTCAAAGAGAAGTGGAGATAAGTCATGATGTCATGTTCGATGAGGATGCTGCCCTTGGGAAGATTAGGAACCTTCCTCTTCTACGGAAGGGCAAAGAAGCAAATTCAGGAAAGTAGGGAGAGCCGCAGGGTGAGCCGATGCTGAAGGACCAATGGATCCCATTGATCCACCCCCTCATGAGCCCTCCTAAAAAAGGAGACTCTCATGGCTTAGGGAGACTCTCGAAGATGCCGAGAGATATGTTGCACCTAGGGGGACATTTCGTGAAAGCAAGAAGCCGAATAGGTACCAAGGGTACTCAACTGCAATGAACACCATTGTTCAATCTGAGCCTTGCACAATCGAAGAAGCTGCCAAACACCAGGTTTGGAAGGATGCAATGAACGAAGAGTATGAGTTGATTATGAAGAATGATGTCTGGGATGTGGTTCTAGACACAAGGACAAATCCGTTGTGACCTCGAAATGGCTCTACAAGATCAAGCATGGAGCTGATGGAAGCGCTGAAAAGTTCAAGGCCAGATTCGTTGCTCGAGGCTTCTCTCAAAAGGAAGGTGTAGATTATGATGAGATATTTGCATCAGTTGCCCGCTACCACCACCATTCGTTTGATCATTGCCCTTGCTGCCTCGCAAGGATGGAATCTACACCAGACAGATGTTAAGACTGCCTTCTTGCATTGTTCACTCAAGGAGGATGTCTATGTAGAACAACTTGAGGGGTTTGAAGTTCAAGATCGTCAAACACATGTATGCAGGTTGAAGAAAGCCCTCTATGGGTTGAAGCAAAGCACCCTGGGCTTGGTATGAGAGGATCGATAGCTATCTAATGAAGTTAGGATTTACGAGAAGTGAAGCTGATCCAAATGTTTACTTTAAGGTTGAGAATGATAAACCTCTCATCTTGGTACTCTATGTGGATAATCTCTTTCTGACAGGTGAAGACCCTCTTATTCATCAATGTAAGAGGGAGTTGGCTGTTGAATTCGAGGTGAAGGACCTAGGAATGATGCATTACTTCCTAGTGTTGGAGGTCTGATAAAAGGCAGGCGAGATTCTCCTTTCTCAAGGAAAATATATTGTGAAGATACTTGAAAGATTTGGGATGGTGGACTGCAAGTCTGTGACTACTCCGATGGAACTTAACTTCAAGAAGTTATGTGGAAGTGTTGCTTGGCTTGATTTGGGAAATCCTTCTAAGTATCGTCAACTCGTGGGGGCCTGATGTTCTTAGTGAATTCCGTCCGAACATATGTTTTGTAAAAAATTCTAATTTCCCACCCCGTTTTTCAGTTTCACCTTATTTCTCCGAAATAGTTAAATGCCCTTTCCCATATCCATACATTCAACAACTGAAAAAATAAATTTTGCTCAAAACACATTCTGGAAATTTTACAGAATGTTGGAAAATGCAGAAATAAAAAAATCAGTAGGTACAAACAACCATTAAACACATTTAAACATAGTGATTTGTGGTCAAGGTGACCCTGGAAAAACCCCCTACAACTCTTGGGGAAAACCAGTTCGAGAGCTCCTTCTTATTTCTGAAAATGCTTTTTACAGTGAGAAATATTCAACAAAAAATCAGCAAGCAAACTTTTACAACTTATCTCGTTTTTTGTGCCTCATAGCCAACTGGAAAATATTTGCAAACAACAAAACAGGACAGCAATAAATGCTGTACGACCTCCTCGATTTTTGTGCCCACTTTCAGCCTTAAATGCTGCTGTATGACCTGCCTAGAAATGTGTGCCATGCTGCCATAAATACGTTGTACGGACCTCGAGTTTGCGTGCAGAAAAACCATCAATATGCTGTACGGATTTGCTAAACTGTTGCCTTGGAATGTGTGCCAAGCTGCTGTCTCCTTCTCCTCCCTGTCCAGAAATCTCCCTTGCTCTCTTGCTCTCATTCTCTCAATTTGCTCATGAAAGAATAAATGACCTTTTCCTCCTTTAATCTAACCCTAAGTGACTTTTGGGTGATCCCTAAATCCAATGGCTGAAATAGATTGAGATAAGGGCTGAGATTAAATGCTCATTTAAATCTCACTTTCTATTTTTTGATTCACCCCATTTTAATAAAGACCCACTCAGTCATTTATTTCCAAAGTCACTTTTCCTTTCTAATTTTACATTGACTTTATTAAAGTCACTTTAAAATTAGACTTTAGTAACTTTATCACTTAAAGTCACTTCTAAATTAGATTTAACTTTATAAAAATTATAAAGTCACTTTAAGAGAAATTAAAATCTTTTGGACACTTTTCCCTAGACCAAAGATCAAAGCCTTAGGGAACCACCTGTCCTCTAGTACCAGATTTCAACACTCCCTCTTACCAAGGAAGGTGTTCCTCACCACACCCATCTTGTCTCTGAAGTAGATATGCTTTCCCCGTGGTAAGGCTTTGGTAAGAATATCTGCACCCTGCTCATCAGTGGGAATATACTCAAGCTTCACAACTCCCTTCTAAACATAGTCTCTGATGAAATGATATTTGATCCCGATATGCTTTGACCTGTCATGAAATACTGGATTCTCCGTGAGTTTAATGCAACTCTGATTATCACAGTAAATCACTGAAGGTCTCAACGGCTGACCAAATAAGCCAAACAACATCTTGCGAAGCCATGGCCTCACAACTAGCTAGACTGGTTGCCATGTACTCTGCTTCCGCTGAAATCAGTGCTACTGACTGCTGCTTCCGGCTGAACCATGACACTACTGCTGAACCCAACCCAAAACAACACCCTGAAGTGCTCTTCTTATCAGAAGCACAACCTGCCCAATCAGAATCAGTATAACCTGACGATCTCACTCCATCCCCCTGCCTGTAGTCTACATCATAATCCACTGTCCCCTGCAAGTACCGCAAAATGTGTTTTGCAGCCACCTAGTGAACCTTCCTAGGCTCACACATAAACTGATTCATCGTGTTGACTGCAAAACAGATATCTGGTCTAGTGTTGACCAAATACATCAAGGAACCAATCAGCTGCCTGTACAATGTGGGATCCACCAACTCGGAATCTGAAGCATGAAGCTTCTTCTAGTTGGTGATCATCGGTGTCGACATGGGTTTACAATCCTCCATGTGGAATCTGCTAAGGATATCCACAATATACTTCCCCTTCCCCAGGAATAAATGCCCCTCCTCCTGCCACACCTCCAAACCCAAAAAGTAATGCATCAAGCCAATGTCCTTCATCTCAAACTTCGTCGCAAGATCTCTCTTGCAGTGCTCTATGAGTCTCTCTACACTTGTAATGATCAAGTCATCCACATACAGCACCAAAATGAGAGGCTCCTCACCTATCACAATATAGTAAAGGTTTGGATCTGCCTCACTCTTTGTGAAACCCATCCCCTGCAAGTACGTATCTATCCTAGAGTACCAAGCTCTGGGAGCTTGCTTCAGGCCATAAAGGGCCTTCTTCAGTTTGCACACATGGGACTCCTTCCCATGCACCTCAAAGCCCT
>APFE030181620.1:147433-165921 GCA_000404065.3 Pinus taeda
GGCATCTCTCAAGGTGTCCTGAAGCCACTTGGGCTTCCTCTTCCCTAAGCATGCTTCTCCCATAGGAGAATGAAACTCCTCCTCATCACCATCAGTAGCCTGAACTCTTGACTGCCTATCTGTTGTCCTCTTGCGTGCACCTGAACCTGTAGAAGCTGATGTACGGTGTGAACTGTCCATCAGTGGACTCCCTAGTGAACTGCTCTGTGGTCTGCTCTGCATGCTGCCCGGAGCACCACCCCTTTGGCTCGTCGAACCATTGCTCACTGGCGGACCTGGCATTGTCATAGATGTACTTCTGGATCCTCCTGATCCCGGTCCACTGGATCCCTGCGACGGACTCAACTGCTGCTGAGGGTTTGGCTGATCTAGATACCTCTAACTCCCGTGACCTCCTAAAGGCCCTGTCCTCCTCGAACTTCACATCCCGCCTGATAACAACTTTCCTCTGTGCAGGAATGTAAATCTGAAAAGCCTTTGAGGTCTCACTGTAGCCCACAAAGATACCCTTCTCTGCGGTGGGCTCTAGTTTGGTCCTCTTCTCCTTGGGTATGTAGGAGTATGTAATGCATCCAAAGATACGAAGATGACCAATATCAGGCTTCTTCCCAGAAAAAGTCTCCTCCGAAGTCATGTGCCCCAAGGCACGATGCAGACTCCTGTTCTGCAAATAAACAGTTGTGTTGCAGGCCTTTGCCCTCAAAAACAATGGCAACCCCTGATCATGTAACATGGCTTTGGCAGCCCCTACGATGGATCTGTTCTTCCTCTCCGCAACCCCGTTCTGCTGGGGGTTGTAAGGAACAATGAACTCCCTCCTAATGCTTGCCTTTGCACAATAGTCAACAAACTCTCCAAGGGTGTACTTCCCCCCATTGTCCGACCTCAAGGACTTGATCTTCTGACCTATCTGTGTCTCCACAAGAGCTTTAAACTCCTAAAACCGCTTGAAGACCTCACTCTTGGTCTTCAAGAAATAAATCCAGGTCCTCCTGGAGTGATCATCAATGAATAAAACATAGTACTCATATCCATTCAAGGAAACATGAGACATCCGATCGCTCACATCGAAATGAATCAAATCAAGTATCCAGTCGCTCTGCTGTCACTGCTGGGAAGAGGGGATTTGGCAAACTTGCTCATCACACATCCTCTACAAGTATCAAAGTGATAAGTACTGAAATTTGGCACACATGTAGTGATCTTTCGCAAGGTCCTCAAGGCTCCATGATACATATGCCCCATCCTGCGGTGCCAAATCTCACACAGCTCAGAATTGCTAGCTCTGCTGTCAGTACTACTGCTCAATGCCAAAAGGGGCTGGAATTCAAACTTGTACACCTTGGCATTGCGTACACCTATCACTCTAGCTGAATCAGATGGAGTGCCCTTGGGATACATCAACACCTGTCCTCCCCTGAACAATACCTCATATCCTCTGTTCTCCAAAGCTGAGACGGATATGAGGTTCTTCCTCATCCCTGGCACATAAAGAACATCTGACACCTTCAAGGGAGGTTTGGACTCCCTCTGAAATGTCAGTGTCCTCACACGGACTGCTCTAACAACTCTGTCATCACCGAGTACTACCTCCATATCAGTGCAACTCTCTGAAAGCTCTGAGAAGTACTCACAGACTCCTGTCATGTGACGTGAAGCCCCACTGTCCACATACCAAATACCTGAAGATGCTCTGCTAATCGAGGGAAAAACATGCTTCCTCTGAACCTGTGTGGCAGGTGATCCTGCACTAAAGGACTCACACGCAGTGAACCCAAACTCCCGGTCAAAACGATCTGCAAAGTCTTCAACCTCTGCTGAAGTTGCCACGCTCTGGTTCTTCCCCTTCTTCTTCTTCTTCTCTGGACACACAACTGCATAGTGTCCCATCTTTTGACAATTCCAACACTTCACCTTGGAATAGTCCTTCTGTGTGTTATCCTGTTTACCTTTACCTTTGCCTTTGCCTCCACCATTGCTTGTGGAAGCCTGCTTTTTCCCTTTGCCTTTCTTGCTTCCTGCCAACAGTGCTACGTCCTCATCCTACTCAACTAGCTTGGTTGCCCCAAGTTGTCCTTTCCTGATCTCTGTCTGAATGCAATCATCCCAAAACCTCTCCCATGTGGGAAGGGTCTCACGTGCACAAACCCCGTCAGCAAAGTTCATCCATGAACGGGGGAGGCCATTCACTGCAATCCGCACCAAACTCAGTGGGTGGAATGACCTCTCCAATTGCTGCCAACTCATCTCTCACATTAGTAATCTTAGTGAGATATCCAACTGCACTATCATTACCCCATCTTAATGGTCTTCAACTTCTCCTTCAGGACCATTTTCCCGTTCTCATTGGTACTCTGGTAGAGATTGGACAATGTTGTCCACATCTTATGGGCATTTCTCTTTCCTCTCACATGAGGAATGCAATGGTCTGACTCCGTCTAGAATCAGTCTCTTACCCTTGTTGTTCTTTTTATTATACTTAGCCAACTGAGTAGCATCAGTAGGCACAACAACAGGGTTCTGTGTGGTATGCACCATGATGTCCTAGACTTCTGCCTCCTCAAAGATACTCTGCATTCTCTCATTCCAAATGCTGTAATTTGCATGCCCATCCAACCTATCCTCCACCCTCAATCCCAATGACATCCTGCTGTCCTAAAACTGAAAAATAACACTGCTGTAGTAAAGATAAAACTGCTGTTTGTGAAAAATCAGCGTGCTGGAATTTTCTGAGTGAAAAATCAGCAGGCTGTAATTTTCTTCGTTGCTGTCCCAAACTGCACTTCAGCACTCAAACTCCCATACCATGTAAAAAATTCTAATTTCCCACCCCGGTTTCCAGTTGCACCTTATTTCTCCAAAATAGTTAAATGCCCTTTCCCATATCCATACATTCAACAACTGAAAAAATAAATTTTGTTGAAAACACAAATTCTGGAAATTTTACAGAATGCTGGAAAATGCAGAAATAAAAAAATCAGCCGGTACAAACATCCATTAAACACATTTAAACACAGTGATTTTTGGTCAAGGTGACCCTGGAAAAACCCCTGACAACTCTTGGGGAAAACTAGTTCGAGAGCTCCTTATTTTTGAAAATGCTTGTTACAGTGAGAAATATTCAGCAAAAAATCAACAAGCAAACTTTTGCAACTTATCTCGTTTTCCGTGCGTCACAGCCAACTGGAAAATATTTGCAAACAACAAAACAGGATAGCAATAAATGCTGTATGACCTCTTCGATTTTCGTGCCCACTTTCAGCCTTAAATGCTGCTGTACGATCTGCATAGAAATGCGTGCAAGGCTGCCATAAATACGCTGTACAGACTTCGATTTGCGTGCAGAAAAACCCAGCAATATGCTGTACAGATTTGCTAAATTGTTGCCTTGGAATGTGTGCCAAGCTACTGTCTCCTTCTCCCCCCTGCCCAGAAATCTCCCTTGCTCTCTTGCTCTCCTCTCAATCTGCTCATGAAAGAATGAATGACCTTTTCCTCCTTTAATCTAACCCTAAGTGACTTTTGGGTGATCCCCTAAATCCAATGGCCTAAAATAGATTGGAGATCAAGGGCTGAGATTAAATGCTCATTTAAATCTCACTTTCTATTTTTTAATTCATCCCACTTTAATAAAGACCCACTTAGTCATTTATTTCCAAAGTCACTTTTCCTTTCTAATTTTACATTGACTTTATTAAAGTCAATTTAAAATTTGACTTTAGTAACTTTATCACTTAAAGTCACTTTTAAATTAGATTTGACTTTATAAAAATTATAAAGTCACTGTAGGAGAAAAATTAAATTCTTTTGGACACTTTTCCCTAGACCAAAGATCAAAGCCTTAGGGAACCACCTGTCCTCCAGTACCAAATTTCAACATGTTTTGCAGTGAATACATTGAGTCAGTTTATAGTCGAGCCTCATCACATTCATTGGATTGCTGCCAAGACTCTTGAGATATCTTCGGGGTACAATCACTTATGGATTGATATACATTGTCGGGAATGTGAGGCTCCATGGTTACTCTAATGCAGACTGGGCTGACAGTGTGGTGGATCTTAAAAGCACATTTGGATGTTGCTTCTCTCTAGGTTCTGCTTCGATATCCTGGATGAGCAGGAAGCAGAAGTCGGTTGCCTTGAGCACCGTTGAGGCTGAATATATTGCTGCTAGTTTGGCCTCCTGTGATGCTGTTTGGACATGTGCTGGATACCACTGTGATCCTCTGCAACAACCAGAGTGGAATTCGTCTTTCTGAGAATCTTGTGTTTCATGACCGCTCCAAGCATATTGGTATCAGGTACCACTTTATCTGGGATATGGTACAATGGGGAGCAATAAGGCTCCAACACATTGGGACTGATGATCAGGTCGCCGATATTCTTACGAAGCCCCTGGGGAAGGTCAAATTCTTAACCTTCCTTGAATGACTTGGAGTTGTGGAGGGACCCTCTTATCAGGGTCTCATATGAGATGGATGTTGAGCTCTGGGAGCTCTGGGGGCTTGGGGTACTTCTTGGAGCGATAAGTGACCATAGGGTAAGTGGTTCACCTTCCCCTAGTGGTGCACAATGTACAGGGTGAGTGGTTCACCTTCCCCTATGATACCCCATGATGGCATATGCATAGGTTGAGTGGTTCACCTTCTCATATGGCATATGAGCAGGATGAGTGGTTCACCTTCTCTTGTCAACACATCCTGTCCATGCAGTCGGAGACTCATGGGAAGTACCTCTCATCTGGGCAATGAGTAGGGAAATGAGGATAGGGACCATAGTACTACTGATGGATGCATCATGTACTAGCATACTCCCTAGGCTAGGATGTTGATATTGATCTGGGATCAATGGAAATTGACTACGGGTCAGTTAAGAGTCGTATGACACACTCTCTGTTGTTGGAGACTGACTTCGGGTCAGTGGAGAATGGTATGATACATTCTCAATCATTTCTTCTTTCTTCATGGTTCATTAGAGCAGAGTAATGTAGTGACAGCGATGGTACAAATTGTCAGACAGTTTGGTAGGTGTTGTTCTCCCTAGTTGAGAGGGAATGTTAAATTTGGCAACTAGGGCCAAACATCACTTTGGATATCTCTTATGAGGCAACATATATTTTTCTTGGATTCCTCTTTCTAAGAGGCGTAGGATTGATCTAAAGATCATCTCATTCTGAAATGTACAAATGAAGTTATGAATTTATTTTGATTATGGACAAATTGTCAAGGTCAGTCAACCATCAAATTAGCCTCCTCCAGCCTTCAACGTTGCATATAAATACTAGGTGCCTCCTCATTTTGGCATCTCATCTCATTCATCTTTGTCTCTCTCATCTTGATTGGGTACGGATTTCTGGGCGTCTCTCTCTCTCCACACATGCGAAAGGAAGACTGTCTTTCCTAGTTGCTGCATCGACCAAAATTTCAAGAGGTCGAATTTCAGGAGACCAAAATTTCAGGAGGCCGAATTTCAAGACACTAAAATTTCAGGAAGCCGAAATTTCAGGAGGCTGACTATGACCAATGTTGATCCTGTTTGACTTCGGTTTTGTGAGGGAGACTTTTGTTTGGGAAAGCTGCTGTTCTGTGCACAAAAAGTGAGTCAGTTTGACCCCTGTGTTGATTGCCCTAATTCAGGTTGCTACGTAGAATTTTGTTGACTAGATTTGACTGGTTATTTTCAGATTGTTTTGGGCTACATTATCTTCTTGTTGGAGGTCAAGTTGAACAAGATTGACCAAGCTGTCTGGGAGGTCAATTTCAAGCTTGTTGACCAGCGTTGACTTTTTGGTTAGGGCTTTCTATTTCTATTGTTTTGACTAATAAGTTTGGGCAAGTGAATATCGTAAATTGTCCTCTCTCGATTTGCTGAATTTTTTAAGAATTATAAGAAGAATTAATCAAGGGTTTCCCCACATTGGGGTTTGTCCCTGACTGGTGCCATATCTTGTGTCCTCTTGTGTTGTCTTGTCTTCTATTGTTATTTTTTATGTTCTATCTGCATTTTACTATCATGTTGATGTGCTTGCTATACCGAATATGATATTGGGCTAGTAAAGAAAATTGAAGTAAAATTGCTCTAAGCATAGAACATACCATTGTTATCTTAAAATTAACAGTTTTTCTATGGTGTGATCACTTGTGAATGGCCAATGCTTGATCCTTGGGTGATGGAGTCTAAGGGAGGCCTACTAATGGGAATATCAAACCGTAGTATGGAGTAAGGGCAAGAAAAACCCCAGCTATCACTTTATGAGGGGATAAAGTCATGAAAAGAGTTTAACATGAAGATTCATTCAAGGGATTTTCATACATTTTTTAGTGCAATACAAGCAATACTTTGCTGAGATTTCATAGAAAAATATTGAATAAAAATAGCACATAGAAACCCTAACAATAACCATTCTATGCAATAACCATCCAACAGATAATCAACAATAAGAGTACTTACATGAAATGCATGAGCAAGTCCTTTATTATCCCAAAATGATGTCTCCACAACAAGTGGTAGCCTCCAAAAGCAAAATTTCCACAATATATGACATCTCCCCAAGTATACAAGACACTTTCAACTAGGTTAAAGTCCTCTAAGGAGGTTGGATTGTTCCATAAGATGATGATGAGAAATGAAAATGAGGTGACCTCTGTTTATATGAGGTCTACCTCAATGAATTTGAATTAATGAAGCCCCTAAAACAATTTTGATATGAAATAAACCTTGGGTTACAAGCCAACCCAGTAGCTTAATGATAAAACATGTCATAAATGCCCACACGTGTGAGCCATAAACTTTTAGGGCTCCAAGTGCCATGGCATATTGTGATGAGGTTTGAAAACATTTGAGACCAAGGTCATCCAAAATTTGAGGAATATCCCCTAAATCCACCTCAAGTCCTCCTCTAGGGTTCCAAATCCAACTGGGGTGTCTCCTATTGAATTTTGTAGCTATGGTTAGTCTTCATAATCTATATTTTACCCCTTGTAATGTATAAAGAATTTGTAAGACATGTTCTTCATGTCATTTTGATGATTTAGTCTTTAAAAGAATTATTGTAAGACATGTCCTTCATGTCAGATTTGAAAGAGAAAATTTTGAAATTTGAAATTTGAATCTTTGGCTTCAAAATAGTCAAGTTGGCCTCCCTCAAGTCAAGTTGACCTCAACGAAGAGACACACCCATTCGCGAAGGCAAGATACTATATAAAAACATTCAACCTCTTCCTCAAAGGCACCATTTGACCTTACATAAGAAAGAGATTTCTGGGCACCCAAGCGAAGTACAAGAAGGACATGAAAGACAAAGATCTCTCTCTCTAGCTCGCACTTCTCTCTTTAGATCTCACACATGTAAATTATGGATAGTCGTTTCTGGGCAACATATTCTGGGTAGGACGAAATTCTGGATAGTTGTAGGGCCGAAATTGCAAGGTCGAATTTTAGGGTTGAGTTGCAGGGTCGAAATTTTAGGTAGCTTTTGGGCAATATATTCTAGGCAGGCTAAAATTCTGGATAGTTGCAAGGCAGAAGTTGCAGGGTCGAATTGCAAGGCCAAGTTGTAGGGCCGAAATTTTGGGTAGCTTCTGGGCAACATATTTTGGGCAAGCCGAAATATTGGGAAAATTTGATAACGCTGAAATTTGAAGGGCAAAAGTTTGACTTGACTTGAGGGTTGTGGACTAGGTTTGACCATAAGCATTGCTGGCTAGTTTGACCTCATAGTTGACTAGCAACATTAGCTGTATCTCTTGTTGAACTGAAGAATTTTTGTAAGAAAAAGATTGCTGGTTTTTTCCCCCAAGCGGGTTTTGTTAGGGTATATCTTGTGTTCTCTTTATGCACTATGATCTCTTTTGCAGTTGAATTTCTAAAGTGTAATTATTTAATGATAATTTGGAATTGTTAAAATAAGATCTATATCATTTGAAATACTTATTAGTATTTCAGAAATATTGTGTTAGTATCTATTGCACTTGAAAAATCAACATAGTAATGAAGCTTTGGTGATGAAAAAGGACATTACGATTGCTCTTGAAGAAAATTTGGTAAGAGATCTCTCTTGAAGACGACCTGAATCTATAATCTACTTCTTTATCTGTGATCATGGGTTCCTCTACAAAGTCTAAGAACAAATTGGAAGGAGCTTCAAATTTTAGAGCTTAGAAGACAAGGATTGATCTCCTCCTTGCAAAAGAAGGTCTCTTGGGTATTGCAAAGGCAAGGTCACCAAACCAGAAAACTATGAAGAGAAAGCAAACTTTGAGAAGTATGATATCACAACAAATGTTTTAAAAATCGGTCGGTTCATAGGTCGACCAGGTCAAACTGGTACAAAAACTGGGTTTATGCCTCCTCTTCGCTCGAAATTCACAGAAACCGGTCTAAACAGACTGATTTATGGTCAAACTGGGCAGTTCACTACCAAGGTCGCGATGGACCCACACGACATCATTTAGGAAGCTTCTTGGGTGTTTTGGAGGGAAAGTAAGTGTCGTTTACCTCCAAAAACACCCTCTCCAACCCTTTAAAAGGAGCTCACCCCCCTCATTTGCCTCACACATCTCATTTGGAGTTTTTGTGAGTTTGATTGGGAGCTTGGAGAGTGTTGAGTTTTCGTTGGAGTAGCGGAACAACAGAGAGTTTGAGCTAAGTAGTGGTCATCATGCCTCCAAAAGCCAAGGATACTACATGGGTTCATTGTGATATGATTGATGGCAAAGTGATCTACAAATATTGCCAAAAATCTATTGAAGGATAGGAGGCCATGTAAAACCATGTGGAGCACCAAATGAAGTAATAGGGCATATTAGGGTAGAATACCTTCAGAAGTTTGAGACTCAAGCCACTGAACCAGTATAGAAGTTTGTGACTCAAGTAGTTGCAAAGTTTGGGAGTCGAGACTCAACCAACTGAGTTTGATCATGATGAGAAGTTTCAAGTGATAATGCTGATCACTAATAGCATATATGTAGACTTGTAGTAGGCCAGTGGTCCCATAGTTTGTAGGCTTTGTTTTTGAACTCTAGAGACCATTTAGAGCCTCATTGATTATATATTTTGTTGCTGATATGTATTGCACTTGGTGCCATTTTGATATATTCAGCTTTACATGGTATATATAGCAAACTTTGCATATTTTGTGTCTATTGATTTGGAATCATGGTTTTAAATCTTAAAAATAGTTTTTTTCATTAAAAAAAAAAAATTTCATGTGTTTTTTTAAAACCAGTTCATTGAGATCTAACCAGTCCCAGTTTGACCGGTTCTAGTTTGAAACCTGGTTTATTAGGTGGACTGCTCGGTCACTAGTTTTGGTTTTTACAACTATGATCACAACTATGAGCATCATTGTGGTCTCCATGAAAGATCACTTGATTCCTTATGTTTCAAGTTTTCAATCGTCAAAGCAGATGTATGATGCTCTAACTGGTTTGTTCACTATCAGCAATATTGGTCAAGCAATGAGTTTCAAGAATGAACTTTGTGATGTTAGAATGGCAAGAAATGATACTATAACCTCATATTTCATGAGGATATCTCAATTAAGAGATTAGCTTCAAGCAATTTATGAAGTCATTTCTGAGAAGGAATTAGTAACTATAATGCTTAAAGGTCTACCAGATTCTTGGGACTCATTTGCAGCAGGTATATGTGCTAGAAAGAAAGTTCCAAAGTTTGGAGTGCTATGGACTAATTGTACTCAAGAAGAATCAAGGCTCATATCAAAAGGAAAGATTCAAAGACTAGATGAAGGCGACTCTCAAGCATATGCAACATGTTTTAAGAAAGGTGGAAGAAGAAAGAAGTTTGGTTTCCAAAGAAGAAATGAAGGAAGAAGACCTGCTCCTCAAGGTAAGAAAGGCATGTCAAAAGTTCAATGCTATAATTGTCATAAATTTGGTCATTATAGAAGCGATTGTCTTGAAATCGAATGATAGAGAGAGAAACGGAAAGCAGCATGCTACCATGACAAATATTGATGAAATTTCGAAGAAACCCAAGAATGAAGATCTAGGTAATAAATAAATTTTCTATTTCTTAGCTATTACTGGTTCTGTTGTAGATAGCAAAGATTTGTGGCTAGTTGATAATGGTGCCTCAAGGCACATGATGGGAGATTGAGACAGCCTCACAAATCTAGTGGAAAGAAAATTATCACAAAAGGTGGAACTTGGAGACAATAACTGTTATGCAGTCAAAGGCATTGGGAAGACACCCATTGAGCTGGAATCAAAGTGACAATGTTCATCTTAGCAGCATATTGTATGTACTAGGTATGAAGAAGAATTTGGTTTCTATTTCTTGATTGGAAGATAAGGAGATATAGTAACATTTGTTGGAAAAAGTGCTTGTATGGCCCAATGGCTCTAGTATATATTTAGCCAGAGTTATTGGGATTCGTGAAGGAAGATTATATAGACTTTTGGAACAACCTACTTAAGCACTTGTAGATAATGTTATTAATCTATGTGAGCTTTGGCATAAAAGATATGCTCATCTCCACTATAAAGCTTTTCTTGCCTTAAAACAAATGGTTCCAGATTTGCAAGAAAAACATGAAGGTGTATGTAAAGGATGTGCGATTGGGAAGAACATAAAGAAGTCTTTTCCAAGCAACGAAAGTAGTTCTAGGAAATCCTAAATATAGTCCATTTTGATGTATGTGGTCCGATGCCGGTAAAATCTCTTGGAGGATCTTTATATTATGTAATCTTTATTGATGATTTCTCTCATAAGACTTGGATCTACTTCATGAAGAAGAAAGGTGAAGTCTTTGACAAGTTTGAGGAATTCAAAGTTGAAGTAGAAAATTTGAAGGGAAAGAAGATCAAGATCTTGAGATTTGATAACGGAGGAGAATATACCTCCAAGGAGCTCATTGCCTTTTGTAAAAACGCTGGGATTAGGATGGAGTTGATAGTCCCTTGCAATCCTCAACAAAATGGAATTGCTGAAAGAAAGAATAGAACCATTGAAGAATCTGTTAAGGCAATGATGCATGATCAAGAGCCTTCTGGAAAGAAAGGGATTTATGTTGGTTATAGTGAGTCATCAAAGGCCTACATAATATATATTCCAAGACAAAAATAGGTTGAAGTTAGTAGGAATGTGACCTTTGATGAGAATGTGGCTTATTGGAAATCTAAGGAAGTTTCCATGGATTTTGATGAGAATGAAGAACATGAAGTTCCCAAGGAAGAAGGATTTGATCCATGAAATCCTTCAGAACATCTTGCTGATCATCAAGAAGAGCTAGAAGGGCCCAACGAACATGCAGACCTAGTTGTTGTTCTAGAAATTAAGAAAAGGCCAACTTGGTTGAGTGTTAAATTTCCATGAAACTCTACAGCTACTTAGATGAATAACTGAAAACTAAAACTAGTTAACTTTCACCAAGATACAAAGTGCCTTAACAATTCATATGCAGCGAAATAAAAACACGGAGATAAAAACACATCACACAAATTGACATACTTTTCTCAGGATACCCAACACGGAAAACCTGCTTGCTTGATGTGGCTATTTTGTTGATTGTCTTGGAGCAATTGAATCTATTACAACGCAATCTGTCTCTCTTGAGAAAGCGTTCTGATTCTCTCTCAATTCTCAGATAATACAATTGATGTTGGCTGGCCTTGATCTTGCTTGATCTCGACCTCCTAACACACAGTTGTTCCCTTGCTGCTTCCTTGACTTGCTCTGCAAAACTTGCTCTCTTTTGATTGATATTTGCGCATTAGAGGCTCCCTAATCCTTGCGCACTAGGTCCTTATTTCATAGAGCACATGAGCCCCTATTCTCTAGCGCAAATCAACTCCTATTTTATAGGGAAAATCCCTATTTCCTTGCGCACTTGGCAACCCCATTTCTTAGGACCCAACTCCTCTTCTCTGTGCACATCTAACTCCTAAATCCTAGCACACTTGTTCCTCCTATTTCTTAAGAAACGAATCTTGCGCTCTCCACAATCAAGGCTTTCTCACAAACTCGCGAGCTCTGTCTTGTTACACAAACCTTTGTGCACAAAATAATTGAATTTATTTGTGCCTTCATCCTTTATAAATTTGCTCCATGCTAAATTAGGCTAGTGTAGTGTGCTAGGATAATTTCGCCCTAAAATTTCTTATAAAAATAATTTTCTCCTTCTATAATTCAACAAGTAAAACAATAAATCTTACATTCCTTCTAGTGAGGCAAAAAATCAATTGACATTAAACACTTCAAAATAACAATACGATATATCTGTCCAGCACACTTTGCACAATATGCACATTGAAGTACTAATACTTATATATATATACTATATATATATATATATATATATATATATGTTTAGTATGGCATGTAGTTCACGATACAACCATAGTTCAAAGATTCAATTCAGACCAATATCTAATTCCGAATAATAGCCAGTGTCTGGTCAACAAATCACTTGACCAATTCTGATCTATAGTAAAACAGTCTCGGAATTACGAAATAATTGATCCAAGTGACATAGTTCTGAGCCACTTTTAAGTTGTGACATAAAATGAGAATCCGTCTATTTATGCTTTTAATCGTCTAATATTTCATGCACGATTTCCTAAGTTCCATACTCAGCGAATCCTACGTTGAACCTGTTATGCTCCTATATTGATAGGTGTCATATTTCATGATTGACTTGATGAGCTCTGTAATATGTTCGTACTTTTTCTTGTTGCAAAGGTTTTCCATATTGTCAAAAAATCAAAAAATTTAAAAAATGTAAGGAGGGTATACCCTAAAAGAAAATCAAAGCGTAAAAAGAATAAAGAAGGTTGAAAAAATGAAAGAAATGTATCCCAAACAAAAATAGACCAAGAAAGTGTGCAAGTCTAAATGCCACTACTTTTTCATTTTCTGTAATAAGCATTGTGTGCAGCTTGTTAAATTTTTGCCACAATTTATGAAGAGTCAAACAGCTTAAACTTGGCTCATTCATATTTGAGTTTCATGTTTTAGAGATAGAGAATAAATATATGATCAAACAGTGTAATCTTGGCAAATAAGTAGATAGGTAGACTAAATAAAAAGGAGCTCAATAGTTTAATCTGAGCCCTTGGATGTAACAAGTGTAGACTTAGGTAGGCTTGCCATATAAAAGAAAATGATGATTTGATAAGGGTTTGCCAGTCTAAGTGCACCCAATTAAAGAAGAAAAAATTTCAGGCTAAAGTAGGTAGGGTAGGTAGATGGTGTTGCAGAATTACTTATGATGGTGTTGCAGAATCACAAGTGCAAGACAGACATTTCACTTGATGCAATTCAAGCAAGACAAGGTTAAATAATTAATTTCCATTCACATTTTTCCCTAAAAAGATTTCACTAATTTCCCCTAAGTATTAAGGTCTTTGAAAATCAAAGGGGCTCAGAGCATTTCTCTGACTTCTGGAGGGACTGGACCCTCGGCCCAATGATCTAAAAGCTTAAGTACTCAAAATCATCTATTAGTCATTCATTTCATTTCATAAAGTTTGCCTAAGTAAAAAACCTATTTTACTTAGGAAATACATAATATCACTTGAAAACCTCTTTTTCCACTTTAGCCTAAGTTTTAGATGTGAATTTTTAACGCTTGCTTAGCGCTTATTTTCATTTTATTTCATATTAACTTCTAACTATTATTATATAAATCTCGAAAACATTAACCCATTCCCCGTATTATTTAACTATGTAAAACCCTGACATTTTATTTAAATCCCACCCCTGGTTGAATACGACCATAGTCATAGTTTAAAAAAAGTATTCATGAATTAATTTGTAATTCGTTAAGAACCTAACCGCCCCCCCCGCTCCACAAAATACGGGATTAATTAACCCTCTAGGTTAATTAATAACCATCCCCGCCATTCATAAATCACTCCGATATAGTTATTAACCTATTTAATGTATTGGGCCCGCACAAATAAAGTTCCGCCGTCTCCAACGCCCTTCCATCGTCTGATCACTCCCTTTTCATCCAACGGTTGACGATGATATCGCGCCCCTTGGTGACCGCGCTTTAACTCGCGATTACCAGGCGGTTTTCCGCCCGTACCTCCGCCACGCGTCGCGCAGTCCATATGCTCGCTCGCCCCCAGCCCAAAACTGCCCAACCTCAAAAGCGTTGCGATACAAACCGCTTACCACCCTCCACATAGCGACAAAATGTCACATCCCACTTACGTCATACGCCCGATAAAACAAAAAAACCCCACCAACCTCAATTTTGTGAAATAAAGCGAACAAATGTCATTTTCGCTGTAGTATGCTGTGGCACCTAAAACCTCTGTTAACCAATTTGAGCATGGTTTACCTCCCAAAAATCATTCTAGACTCACTCCACAGACCTCTCAAGCTCAAATGAAAACTTTTCGACCCCTCTTGCAAACCAATGCTTTCTTAACAATTTGTTTTATTTTACAGGTGATCAGAAGACCACATCCTTGGATAAACAGTGTTAATACTAGTCTTAAGACTTGTTTACTCCAAGAGTGTTATCAAATCTATTCAAACAGAGATGGAAAATAAAACATACAGTCAAAAGACAAGCAAAGGAAACATGGAATTAAAAGGATTTACTGTTGAAACAAACAATTAAAACCTAAACTACATAGTGAAGATAAAAGGACACAGTAAAGAACAGTTGAAGTGTATCAGGATTAAAGAGTATCAGATTGAAAGCCAAGTCAAGTAAATCAGCTATCATGAAGATAAACAGTAGGGAAGACAACCACAAAACAGAGTATACAAATTCATGTCAAAGTGAAGACAGATGAAAAAACAGAGCGGTAAAAGTAAAAAGTAAAAGTAAACATAAAGAAATCAAGGGTTAAACAAAGATGAAAACAATTTCACCAGCTGCAACGAAGTTTATCCAAAGTAAAAGTGAAAAACAGTTGAAATAAATTTAAGGTTAAAAGATGAAATTAGAGCAAAAATGGTACATTCTTCAGAAATTTTCTGTTAAAGTAATAGTTTTGCAGAAACTATTGTGGTTAATCCAAGAAGTATTTCGAGAAACTGGAAGAGGTTTTTGTTCCAAACAGGCCAAGCTACAAAAACCTCTCTCACTTTCTACACAGGTATTACCAAGAGGGAGATAAGTGCATGTCTTCATAGCTTATTTTTCAGTTTGTGAAAAGTCCTGTTTTTGACATCTTTTTGCAGAGAATATTGTGAATAGCTGGAGATGAATTTTGGGAAATTGAGAGAGGTTTATCTAAAAAACATTCTTATCTACAAAAACCTCTTTCACTTTTTACATATCTATCTCGGATTGAGATATACAACCGAATCAGTGGACCCCAAGTTTGCAGAATTTCTGGGGCAGAATGCACAAAGGAAGGATGCAGTTAGTGACTGGGATACCTCATCATCAATTAAGAGTTGCTATCAAATTCGACTTTCTCTTGTTTGTCACTATAAATCCGTTGAAATAGTGCCAAATAGATTCATTAGTTTGGAATGTCTTTTATTTAAGTTCTATTAATGTAAACAGTTGGAGATATTTGTGAAACTAATCTTGATATTTTTTAAAGATATTTCAGTTTACAATTAGTATAAATACTTCTTCATTTGAAGTATTTTATGTGGATTCATATATATTGCTGTAATATTGGTTTTTGGAATAAAGTGCTAATTGGGTCAAATTTTCGTGTGGCCTGCTGGATAAAGAATTGAGGCAAAGGACTTTGTACAGATTTCTTGAATTAAACACCGGATCAATAAGTCCTCTATACCTTATGTGTTAAAGTTTTCCTTGTTTATTATATCATCTTTGTTTCACATTTGAATGATAAACAAAAAAAAGTAATTCAGAATATGCTTGATTGCACTCTGTCTTCAAAAGTTATTATTCTCTATATTTTCTTATGAATTAGGATAAACATTGAAATCTTAATTGCTTTTGTTTTCTAGTTCTGTCACTTTGATTATTATTTAAAGAATACTTAATTGCTCTTTACTTATAATCAGTTCAAGTTCCCTTGTTCAAATAGGTTGAAGGATTCTTAATTTCTCTTCACCCATTTTGAAATCATTCCATATATTTCAAAATCTTTGTTTGTTCTCTGTTTGACCATCTTGCTCTGTAAAACCATCCTTTGTTAAGAAACCAAGTCCAGTAAAGCCATCTTACTTGACTCCATTAGCCCAATGGCCTAAACCACTAAGTCTTATCCCTTTGCTATTGAATCTCACCACCCAAACTCAAACAAAACACCAAAACTTCATAACTACCCTAATATCTTCAAAAAACAAAGCTAAAACTTAAAGAGAGAGCCCTCTCTGGATGCAGATTGGCTAGAACCTGTGTCTAAAAGATTGGTTTGTGGTTACCTTGGCCTCCTTTCCCCTTCTTACAACTTCTGGGAAAACCTGAGTGATAACAGAACCCGAGGCTGCAATGGATTTCGTAATAGAATTAGAGACCGTCTCTGTTGGTTTGAGTGCCGCGCAGTGCTATTCGTCTACCATTGGTGACTACGTCTCTACTTTCCTACGTGGAATCTACCATAGTTCGTTGTTCGAATGTAGTCTGCTCCGCGTTTTTATTTTGATTGCTTTGGTGCTACCAGCGTAGGAAAGGAACCCCGATTAGACTTTCCCCTACCCTGCGATAGACAACTGTTAGACAATGCCCATGCTTATGACCAAAGACATCTGTGTGCGTTTTTCTGTGTCGTTTAATGCCCAGAATCAAAGTTGAGAGACTCGCTGCCCTTTCAAGAGGTATACAGACAAACCCTAGTCGAATTTGTAAACTTTCTTCAGAGAAGAAGTTTCACTTCCTTCTTCAGTCACTGATCAAAAATCTTTTTGCCTTTGATTGCCTCATACTCCTTTGCTGAAACTAGATCCACAGAAACTATTGCCTAGATGACTCGCTGTCATAGAAAATCATACCTAGGGGTCTCGCTGTGACATAAATGATAACTAGACTAACTCGCTATGTCAAGAAAGACACTTGTGCATTGTGCAGAAGTGAAGAGAGGGTTCTGTAACCCATACAAACCCCTTAATGGAGGAAACCAAGCTCAAAATATTCATTTTCCTTTCAAAGACTTCCTATACCAGAGCAAAGAAGAAAAGTCAACTAGTGTGGAATCTTTCACCACCAAAATTGACAAGAGAAAGTGGTTTTAAAACCCTCAGAGCCAAAGCTCGAAAACAGATGAAATGATCAACTCTTGATGATCTAAAGGAATCCAAGTCTCCTTTATTTATAGACTTCCTTGAGGGGTTTCATTTTCTTGTTGAAATTTGGTACAGAAGGGTAGGTGGTTCCCTTAGGCTTTGATCTTTGGCCTAGGGAAAAGTGTCCAAAAGATTTTAATTTTTTTCTTAAAGTGACTTTATAATTTTTATAAAGTTAAAATCTAATTTAAAAGTGACTTTAAGTGATAAAGTTACTAAGTCTAATTTAAAGTGACTTTAATAAAGTTAATGTAAAATTAGAAAGGAAAAGTGACTTTGGAAATAAATGACTAAGTGGGTCTTTATTAAAGTGGGGTGAATTAAAAAATAGAAAGTGAGATTTAATGTGCATTTAATCTCAGCCATTGATCTAAATCTATCTTAGCCAGTGGATTTAGGGATCACCCAAAAGTCATTTAGGGTTGGGTTAAAGGAGGAAAAGATCATTCATTCTTCCATGAGCAGATTGGGAGAAGGAGAGAAAGAGAGCAACGGAGATTTCTGGACAGGAAGGAGAAAGAGGCAGCAGTTTGGCACACATACCGGGCAGCTTTTCAGCAAATCAGAACAGTAGAAAGAACAAGCAGAACAACAGAAAGAACAAGCATCAAAGGCAGATTTTTGCTGAGCAAACAGTAAAAGGCAGATTTGTTTTTGCATAGAAATCGAGGCAACTGATTTTCTGCACAAAAATTGAGGTCCGTACAGCCTGTCCGCACTGTCCATACAGCCTGTCCGTACGGTCCGTACGACCGTCCGTACAGTAGTCGTGCAGCATTGTGTTGCTGTTTGGAAATTTCCAGTGGGCTGTGAGGCTCCGAA
Source organism: Pinus taeda (assembly GCA_000404065.3). Taxonomy (NCBI): domain Eukaryota; kingdom Viridiplantae; phylum Streptophyta; class Pinopsida; order Pinales; family Pinaceae; genus Pinus; species Pinus taeda. The sequence continues at coordinate 165,448 of APFE030181620.1, forward strand.
ATCGAGATAAGTTGGAAATTTGCTTGCTGGTTTTGCTGATTTTCGTTGAAATTTCTCACTGTAAAAGGGACATTTTTCAGAAATAAAGATGAGCTCCCAAACTGGTTTTCCCCAAGAGTTGTAGGGGGTTTTTCCAGGGTCACGTTGACAAAAAATATCAGTGTTTTAATGTGTTTTAATGGCTGTTTATTACTGTTGATTTTTATTTCTGCAATTTCCAGCGTTCTGTAAATTTTTCAGAATTTGTCTTCAGCAAATTTATTTTTTCCAGCCTGTTGAATGTATGTTTATGGGAAAGGACATTTAATTACATGGGAGAAATAAGGAGAAACTGAAAACCGGGGTGGGAAAACAGAATTTTTTACATGGTATCAGAGCTTGAGTGCTGAAGGGCAGTTTGGGACGGCAAAAGAGAAAAATTACAGCTGCTGATTTTTCACTCAGAAAATTCCAGCAAGCTGATTTTTCATAAAC
>APFE030181620.1:171016-208494 GCA_000404065.3 Pinus taeda
CATTTTAACAAAGTATGAATCTTGAGAAGAATAAGCAGTCTTTCTATTACTGTAAAAAGTCTTGTACATAGGCCAATAAAAACTCTGTTTTTTGCATAAATATCCAACCCTGATTACATAGAAGTTTCAGCTATATATAGAAAAATATTCTTAACTACTTTGAGCTTCCTCCTCCAGCATGAGGGGAGCTCGATGAACAACATTTACTATCCTTATCTATCTTATCAGACTCATTAAATCTACTTAAGCATTAAACTGTAATTACAAAAGAGTTCTAATCAAACTTGAACTCAAATTTATTCTCCTCGTATCCTGATTCCTTGCTAAGTCTTCAACAACTGTCTCCTTTAGTGATGGCCGTGATTGCTGAGATAAGGATGTATGAAACAACCAGATTAGCCTTGGATGTTGAACGTGCTGATAGTTCATGTATCATAATAATAATCCCCTATTTTCACGGTCTTTGTTTCCCATCGTCTTTCGAAAGTTAAGGCATGTGTTCCTAGCTGTTTAATATTTCAAAATTTGATGAGCATCACCATCTTTCTAGGTATGTCGGAAGCCTTGTTGATTGAACAAGTGTACAAGCCAGCATCCTCGTATGCATCTTCAGCCAAACCCTAACCACCGGTAATAAAGTACCTTTATTAAAGCTTTAGCTTAAGACAAATTCTTTTACCTTTATGAAGGATGGACACCTGTCATTATTTGAATGGCCCTGATAGCCTCATCTGGTTTCCTTGATATTCATTAGGCCTTTCCATCAAAATATGTTGACCTCATCATTAAACTTGTTATTTTTTCCAAAAAACAGCATCTACAGCAGTTTTGTAGCGCGTTACGAAACTGCTGTTCTTTTTCAAAAACACAGTCTTTAATGAATGTATCAATATTCTTTGTGACTGTAACAGCTTCGCTTCTGGTTTCAAAACTCCTAATTTACCTTGATTTTATATGCCGTGCTTACATGCCTTAAAAACCGATGAACTTAAGAAAAATAAAGCAAAATCTTGGGGTAGCACCTGACTTTTAAAATTTGCAATTTTATTTGGCAGCTAACTTATTTAGCTGAGCTTTTAGTTTTGCAACCTCCTTTTCCATGGCTGCGATTTTTGCTACGACTTTCTCCATATTAGCCATTTCTTTCTCGGTTGCCTCCCATTGTTCTTTTGAAGATGTAGTCTTGGTTTCTTTGGAAATGGGGACCTTTTTATTCAAATATTTCTTCTTGATTTCTTTTGCTTTTTCTGTTCTAGGTAGCTGCTTCTCCATTTCTCTTGCTTGTTTTCTTGTGTATGGTTTTCTCTTCATTTCCTCTGCCTTCTTAACTTTAGGCAGTTGTTCAATTACTTCTGTTGTGGGTACCTTTACAGCTACTTCTTCCCTGTACAATTGCTCAGCTTCTTTAATTTGCCTCCTGGTGACTGGCCTCCGTGGTTTGAACATAAATTCATTACCAGGTTCCTCAAACCTTAACCTCTTTGAGGCCTTTGATTTTTTGGCGCTTTTGGGTGATGACTGAGTTAGGTCAATATGCATTGACTTAACCTGCACTGATTTAGCTTGCTCAAAATCAATTGCCTCAAGCAAATCATTTAAACTAGCTTTTGATAGTGGAGTTTCTTCCATAGCTATTGATTTGCCCTTTTCTCTATTTAACTGACTTCTGGTTCTGACTCTTGATACCTGTTCAACTCCACTTGACCCTGGTGCATTTTCTGGTGCTTGATTTTCTCTTTTGATGATGATTGCCGTGTCTCTTTGATAACTAATGGCTTTATTAATTCTTTCAAATTGGTTTTGATTTTCTTCTTGCCTTTTATCTCCTTTCTTAGTTCAGCAAGAGTAGGTTCTTTAGTCAACCTCTCTCTTTCTCTAACAGGCAGTGGGGTGAGGCCTGTCTTACTCTGAAAACCAGCTAAGAAAATAAAAGAGTCCCAATCTCGACCAATCTTCTGCAAATTATCCAGTACTAACAGTTTTACTAAACCATGGTGAAACAATGATGTCTCACAGTCTTCTTTCCTCAATTGAATCTTGTCACACATATTACTAAGACTTCGGAACAAGTAGAATGGGAGATCTATAAATGCCTTTCCTGTAAAGTGCAGCAGTAGTTTGAAATGATAGGAGTAGACCTTGTTATACCTCCCTTCACATGTTAAATATTTCTGAATACATGTTAGGAGGAGAGCATAGTGTTCTTTTACATAGTGTCTTGGCACGGCCTTTGTGAGATCTTCATTTACATAAGGCTCCTTCAGGAACTCCTTACAGGCGTTCATATCAAATTTGAAATTTTTGAACCACTCTTGCCCTCCTCTCGGGATTTCAGTCACCCTAGCAATAACCTCTGAAGATACTGGGAACTCTAGCATAGCTACTTTAGAACTTAAACCAGTAAAATTTAAGGCAAATGCTTTGGTTACCCCAGCATGCCCCCCTTGTAGCTTTTCACAAAAAGACCAGCAACCAACATCCTGAAAGGCTTGTCTCACACCTTCATCTCTCAACGCGAGATCCAATCCTGTAGGTTAAGTTCTTTGACATCTCCCAGACCTATGCCCTTTCTTCTCCATTTTGCTTTGAACTCCTTTGCGCAGAGAGACACTACCAGCTTCAACTTCTAATGCAACTTCAAACTTTTGAACGCCGACTCACTTGCAATTAGGTTCCTTTTAGAGAATGAACTCGGGCTCCTCTGCACTTAACAGTCTTATCATGCAAACGGACCAATTCATAAAACATTAACAAACATCATACCACCACCAGCATTACAGACCATTTGAATGATTTAGTGTGCGCGGTTATGAACCTATTTGGGGAATGATGGCTTATGCTTTCTTGAAAAGGACGCCATTCTGACAATTTGGACGAACGGACATACTGACTCATCCCTCAGACATGACATTCTAAGAATTAGTGCTGTTTAAATCCCCGAATCCGCGATTTCGTAGCGCAGACAGTTATAAGTTAACAATATGCGCTATGAAATGACTGGTACTGACACGCTGTGACAGGACTAAGACATCATTGCGCTGCAAAATCAGCCAATAAAAATTGCGCTGCGAAAACGCGAAAAGACCCAGTGACGTATACAAGACAAGATATATCTTATATAATCATGATGGAGGATAGCTAACGGTTTTTGAAAATGATTCATATGAATACCTTTATAAAAATCGATCCCTAAGTAATACACATAGGGCAATAACCATTAGACACCTATTTTTGGACAACAAAAAACAAAAATTTATGGACAATTTTATGTACATAACACTGCAGTTCTAGGTGATAACAGAATACATGACAATGACTCAATTGACTTTATGACAAACCTAGAAGCACTCAATGGGTTCTTGACCTAAAAAATAAATTTCCCTTGAGCATGAAACCCATCCCTCAAGAACACAAATAATAAATTTATTTTTGTCTTTTTCACTAGATACATAAAATCATGATTACATACGCCATTATGAAGATCGAACCTAGTTACATATTTCAACACTCACTCTTAACTAGGGAGATATTCATAATCCGTACAAGGTACTTGGACATTCTCAATATGAAGAATTCTCATAAGAAGAGTCATATTGGTAACCCATCTATATAACATCATATAATCCATCATTGCCACATGGCAAGGCCTTGACTAATAAATCTATCTCTCCACAAGATCATAGCACAATGCTGGAAGACTAATGATTTAGAGACATCCTCATCATTATCTCTCTTGGAACATACCCCACTTGGGTTTTCTCAGAGTATGTTCCACCAAGACTGTTCTTATCTTGGATTCCCAATCCTCAAAGAATATCAATCCTCTACGACTACTGTTATCTTGGATTCCCTACCACATACTTAAAGAGTATCAAATGCTAACTGCTTACCCAATCCTCTGTTCTTTCTTCCCAAGTGAAGCCAAGAATGATTTGTCTACCTCTCCCTCTTAGATAGGGAGGATATACCCATTCCAATGAAGGAATGCACCCATTCCTATAAAATGAATGTACCCATTCCTATAAAATGAATGTACCCATTCCTATAAATTGAATGTACCAAAGCTCCCTCTTAACCAGGTACTTGACCAAGCCTCCCCTTAATGAGGGACTTGCTTCTAGCAACTCTCTAGGTGGAGATCATGGGACAACCAATAGCTTGTAGGAATCCCTCTTTCGAAGTCACGAATTAATTCTGTGTTATGGAGCCTACATCTTTTGGTACTTCTTCATAGGGCATCGATAATCCATAACTTTAATTCATGAATCATGTTAGTCATGTTATCCTTTCTTTCATCGGAAAATGATTCACTAATCCATATATGATTTCCATCATACAACTACCTTCTCCACATTATGGTTTCTTTAGGATCTTATCATCCCACCCACCACATGAGTATCAGTTGTAGATGACATCTACAACTCTTCCTTTGGTAGCCCTGCATTAGCCCATCAAGGTATTGTTCAAACATAAAAAATGAACATCAAATTACCTTTGTGATGGTGTTACGTCATGACATCTGCTTGTTGTATCAACATCCTGCATTCATATTTACACATCTCCAAAATATATTAAATGTCAAGGGTCATCTTCATTTCCATACTTCTTCAGAGTCTTCATACCTTTTCCATGGAGATGCCATAGTTAATTCTTTTAGTTATCAGACGTTGATTTCCTTTTCTATGTGACACTATTTGCATCTTTCATGGTCTCTCGTTACTTTCTTCACATATTGCTTCTCAGGAACTTCCATTCATAGTTCCCCTTCCATTCATAGTTCCCTCATTTTTATCAACCACCTCATATTTCATATGAGGAATTATTATGTTGATTTAATCTAGTCAATATGTGAGCCATGCTTTTATGCATCCTTCCAAAGGAGGGGATACCTTTCTCTTGATCATGCTCATGAGGTGAATAATTTATCCATGCTATATCCAACTATATGATATGACTCAAATTTATTAAATATAATCAAACATACTTCATCTCTTCCTTTTGGTCAACTAGATTTCCTTCAACAACTTCCTTGATTGAAATAAATTCAATCACCTTGGCCTGCTTCACTTCTTTTGACATACCATCATTCCATGAATCCCATACAAGGTGGAATTCTCGGCAAGGCACTTGCTTCTTTTAGTAGGTGAAACTTCTGATGAAGGTTTCAATGGAGATATTGGTCATCCTCATCCTACAAATGATCCTTTTTGAATAATGTATGATGAGATCTATACTAAAAGAAATTTATTTTTCCCATAAGTACTACTTATGCTTCTAATGAGGTTACCAAGATCTACATCCTTCTATAGGTGACATCCATAGAATTCTATTTCAACTATATTTCATGCTTCTTTATGATGATGTCATGAGCTCTTGCTTTCAATCGTATGCTTCTACGATTCCACCTCCTAACATGATGCATCCTATCATGCTTCTAATGATTCCTACCATGATAGTTATACTTTACAACAAAAAAATTGAAACACAAACTTGAAAAGAACTAGGCGAGGAAGACTATCTCAATCATAGTAGAGATATTTTACTTCCTACTTATTAAATTTCTTCTTTTCAGCTTCTTCCACTTCTTCAGTGATATGGGCTTCTTCCCTTCCTCTTTTATTGTTGACCTTCTTGAGCTTTGGATAATATCTCTTGTAGTGCCCATATTCATGACATCCATAACAATTAACCTTCAACATGTTCTTATTCTTTTATGAAGACCAAGCTTCCCAAGCTTCCCTTTTATTCTAGCCATGGTAGCAAATGCTTGAGCTTGATCGCTTGATCCTAAATTTATTTTTGCCTTCAACCTAGTTTCTTCGATTTTTCACAATGACCATAGTCCATTGAATGGAGCAGCTTCCTTTTTCCTATAGATTCTTGATGTGAAGTTGCCCCATTCCTCTGGTAGTGAATTAGCACTATGGTAGTCATTTCCTTGTCAGAAATTATTTCTCCCAACTCTTGGAGTTGGTCTCTTATTTCTAACACCCTCAAAAAGTATGGGGATATTCCTTCTTCTTTTGATATCTTCATCTTGTAGATCTTGAGATTCTTCTTTTGGCAGTTCGAAAATTGAACCCGTAACATGACCAACGACTTCATTTTCTATGAGGATCAAATCTATCCTCTTCTTCCATGCAAGAAAGTTTGCTGAACCAACAAATTTTACATATTCAAACATAGATATAAAAATAATTATTTGTCAAGGGAAGATACTCTTAGATGATAAAATATTCAACTTGATGCATTTTGGATTTTGATGATGATGTAGATAATAGAAGTTGTCTTCTTGGTGAAGATGCATTTCTTAAAAAGTGATCCTTGGCTTAAAGGGAGATCACATTGATTCCTCGATGATGATGACAATGATTTTTCCTGCTTTTCTTCCTTCAAGACAACACTAGTTAACTTGATTCACAACCTCAAATTTCAGCCCTTCTTCCGAATTTCAGCTTGTTGTAGCAATTATGTAATTTTAGAATTCTCTGTAATAATCATAGTTCACACATGTGGCTAGAAAATGGTAAAATTTTCCTCCTTTGTACTTCACTTTACTTGACTTCTTTTTCTTGTTATTTCAACTTGCAAAGGAGACCTTTCTTGGCACAGAGCTTGATCCTCGATGGTGGCTGCAATTCGGTACTTGTTGTTGCAGAAGGATGTCTTAATACTTCATATGTGTGGAAAATATAACTCACAAAAAAAACCCAAAAGTGATTTTCTCTTCCTTCCTCATGATAATGATTGTAGAATGTGTGAGTTTCCTAAGAACGCTTCAAGTGTGGAACCCTTCTTTGGATGAGCTAGGGTTTTGAAGTCTTCTTTGATGATTTTAATTATTCCCTTTCCATATGATGAGAGGGTTAGTCCTTCTTGATTATTGATGTTCTTGAAGTTTCCAAGACTATCTCTTTATACTTTAGCCCTAGAGTATCCTTCTTCGTGTTTCCCTTCCTTGATGTAGTCACCTTCGCTCTAATTCCATGTTGAGAATTTTAGGGGAAACAAGCGTAGGTGATTTCTCTTACTTTGATAACTTTTTGTGATGTGTTTTTAATTTACTTAATTCACTTCTTATTTCCTTTATTATTATTAGTGTTATTTATCATCAAACAACTTCCAAATAATAAATAACAATGAGACAATAGAACACAAGATATAGGTGATCAACTAGGGCTAAAACCTCTCCAACTGAGAGGAAAACCCACAAGAATTCTTCTCTTCTCATAGAAATTCAATTGACAAATTCCAAGATAGATGACCCTTGAACAAGACCCTCCAAGGCCAAGCCATCCTTCTTTTTTGATGACCTTTCTTTACATAACTTCCAACAACAAACTTTGACCTTTCAACAACTTCTACCCCAACAACGATTTCTGCAACTTCAACCTAGAAACTTCAACAACTTTGACCTAGAAGCTTCACAACTTCGACCTTGATGCAACTTCAGAAACTTTGAAATAGTAGCTTCACAACTTCGATCTAGAGGAAACTTCACAAATTCGACCTTGCAGCTTCACTGCTGCGATGCAACTTTGGAATTTCATCTAACCCAAAAACTGTAGAAACCCTAATGAGAGAGAGAGAGAGAGAGGTGTCATTTTTTTGTAGTATCAAATGTGTTCTAGCCTTGAAACTTTATGGAGAGGCTAGAATACATGAGATCTCCAAAACCTAGAAATCATTTATGGAAATTCCACCTAGAAATGACTTAATTAGATTATTAGTCAGTTTTTAAATATTTACTAAGTCTAAACTTGTGGAATATGGCTAATTGATTAGAATTAATTAAGTTAAGGTGTGAATGTTCTAGAAATTCACATGGATCGACTTCAAATTAATCCTAGCCATCAATTAAGATCTAATCTTGCCCGTTGAAGTCTCAACGGAGGATTATAAGAAGAATTCGATGGGCACTTGGAGAAGACACTTAAGCAGTTCAATTTCATGAGAAGATCGATTTCCTAAGTAGCAATAGTCAATTTCCAGATAGAGAGCCAGTAAGATCAAAGTAGTGAGTGAAGGGCAGGGAAAGTGAGCTGGAGGAAAGATTTTCTAGATCCGGGGAGGACAACAACAAGTGAGTCGAATTATCCCAAGGAGGCAACGCTGAGGGACTACACACTGCTTCAGTGAGGCATATCAATTTCGAGAGAAGGAAATTCGTTCTTAGTTCTAGAGGTCAGGAAGGAGTCCCAAAGGTTTGGAGAGATGAATTTATTAGCTTCCAGAGGTAGAATGATTTCATTTGAGCCCAGTCTGAAGCTAGCCATCTAGCCAGCTACACAGAGCAATGCAGAGGTTGGCGCAGTGCTCGAGAAAGCCAAGTTTTTGATAGGGAAAGTCCAGCTAGATATTTCCTGTGGGAGAAGGGTAATTCCCTTAAGTATTTTACTCATATTTTCTTTCTATTTGGATTTCAAGTTGGGCATCAATAGATGTACTCATATTTCACTGATGCATAATAAATAAAACCCTCACTGCTGCACTGGTTTTCCCAAGTTGGGTTTTTCCGGGGACATTGGTCCAAAAATAACTATGTAAATTTATGTGTGTGTGCTAGCATTTCTTCTAGCGTTTATTCTTCCAAAATTTTATTTGTGTAGGTTGCAGTGTCAGTTATTTAATATTTGTTTAAATAAATTGTTAAAATTTAATTAACAATTAGGAGAATAATTTATAGTTGTTGCAATAGGATTCATGATTTCAAATTTTCACATGGTATCAGAGCATAGATGATCAGACAGAGAGCTCAATAGTGGAGAAAGAAGGACTTTCACTATTAAGCGCGGGCAACAAATTGAAAGCCTAGAGGCAACACATTCACTTTCCAAAAGGTCGAGTTTCTTAAGAAGATTTGATTTTTCTGAGAGGTGGATAAAAAAATTTGATCTCTCCAGATCGAGGGATTCTAGAGGCAGAGGGAGCAACCTAGTATTTTCTCAGAGTAGATCTCTAGCTGGATGTATTAATTTTCACAATATTTTTCTAAAGCATAACTAACGTCAGGTGGAAGAAGAACACACACTGAGGGGAAATTTTCCTCAGGGAACTTCTAGTCTCAAGAAGTTTTATTTCCCTTATAGATCAATAGTCATTATGAGCATAGTGTCTCACTCCAAAAGGGAGTGTGAATAGCTTAGTAGAAACTGAGCAAAAAGGAAGAAGAGATTTTTGACATTTGTTGAGATGGCCATTGTTGGGCTTTGAGATTAGGATAGGTTAGATGGAGCCTCCAACCATGTCATATGGAAGGCAAGGATGTCCTTCCTTCTAGATGAGTTTGGCCTGAAGACATACACAGATGCAGTGGTAACAGTACCCTAGGATGCATATCAGTTGAAGGACTATAGAAAGGAGATGGTACAGGCGAAGAGGTTGATCCTTGACAGGGTTTGGGATCACATTATTTCATACATAGCTAGCAAATGGATTTCCAGAGAGATGTGGGAGACTCTCTCCACGCTATACTAGGGCACTTATAAGTAGCAGAAGATGTAATTATAGGAGAAGATGAGATGCATATATATGTAGAAGGGGGAAGCAAAAAACCCTTCCTCACTAGGATTCAGGAGGTTTGAGATCAGTTTTCAACTGTTGGGGTAGCACCTCAACCCATAGAGCTAGTGCGATTGGCTCTAAATAGTGTCTCCAAGGAGTGGGAGGTGTTTTTCCAAAGTATTTTGGTAAAGATATCTTGCTAAGTTGGAACAGGATGTGGTATGATTTGAAGCAGGAAGAGTTTAGATGAGTTTTATTGAAGAGATCCATTAGTGGTAGCAGGAGCAAACAAAAACAGGTGAAGGAGGAGGAGAGTGTGGCCCTCACATTAAAGGGTCCTAGTTAGGGACTGGGGGAGAAATGAAAGAAGAAGGACCTGTAGAAGGTCAAGTGCTTCAGATGTGGTGAGCTTGGTCACTATAGTACCTAATTTACTCTTAGGAAGAGGGAAAAGGAGGAGAAGTGGGATGAACAGGCATCATAAAAAAAGATCGATAGACTATCCTCAAGGCTGGAGGAAGAATTCACCAATTTTTTTGACATACCCCCAGGAGTGAAGTGGGGTGACTTGGTGCTGTAGCACAGAGCATTATAGATGGGAATGATCCTTGAGGAACTCCATCTCTTAGATCAATACCTTACTATGAGGATCCATAATATTCAATAATAGGAGGGATCAATGGTAGTAGATGCAATCAGATTGCAGAGTGATAGATGGAGAGCCTAATAGAATTCCAATTTTGGGGAGTGTAGTGCAGAGTTGGCAGTAGTGTAGGTGACACAATGCAGAGTCAGTAACAATGCAAATTCCTTAGTGACAACATAGATACTAGTAGTCAGGAATCGGGTGATAGATGCATCATACTGATCACAATTAATTCAGTATTTAGGATGATTTTCAGTGGCATATGTTGCAGTTGCAACAAATATAGATGAAGAGGGAGTTGCAATGCAAATTAAGTGTTTGAAGCTGTTCAATAGTGTCAGCAGCAACACATATGCAACATATATCAGATTTGCGTAGTGGTTGGTTGACAGTATGGCCAGACATCAACAACGTGAAAAGAGATGATGCAAAGATAGGGTGCTCTCATATGATGTGCAATAGAGCACTAAAATACATTCCTCACTAAGAGGGAGTGTTAGTTTTTGTAGCATAGGATGTTTTCTAGCCTTGAAAATTTGTGGAGAGGCTAGAATAAAAGTGATCTCCGAAACCCAAAAATCGTTTCTGGAAATTCTACCTAGGAATGACTTAATTAGATTATTAGTCATTTCTTAAATATTTCCTAAGTCTAAACTTAGGGAATATGACTAATTAATCATAATTAATTAAGTCAAGGTGTGAATGTTCTAGAAAATCACACAGATCAACTTCAAGATAATCCTGGTCATCGATTAAGATCTAATCTTGGTCGTTGAATTCTGAACAGAATTATAAGAAGAACTCGATGGGCACTTAGAGAAAACACTTGAGCATATCAATTTCATGAGCATATTGATTTTTTGAGTAGTAGAAGTCAGTTGTTGGAGAGAGATCCAGTGAGATCAAAGTAATGAGTGAGGGGCATGGAAAGTGAGCTAGAGGAAATATGTTTCATATCCAGGGAGGCAACAACAAGTGAGTCGAATTATCCCAGAGAGGTAGCACTGAGGAACTACACAATGCTTTAGTGAGGCATATCAATTTGGAGAGAAGGAAATTTGTTCTCAGTTCGAGAGGTTAGGAAGGAGCCCTAGAGGTATGGAGAGATTGTTTTCTCAGCTTTGAGAGGCAAAATGACTTCATTTGAGCCCATTCCAAAGCAACCCATCCAACTAGCTACACAGAGTAGCGCAGAGGTTGAAGCAGTGCTCCAGAAGGCAGAGTTTTTGATAGGGAAAGTCTAGCCAGAGATTTCCTATGGGAGACGGGTAATTCCCTTTAGTATTTTAACCAATTTTTCTTTCTATTTGGATTCTAGTTGGGAATCCATATATGTGGAATATTTCACTACTACATAATAAATAAAACCCTCACTGCACTGATTTTCCTAAGTTGGGGTTTTCACGGGACATTGGTCCATAAATAAATGTGTAAATTTATGTGCGTGTGCTAACATTTCTTACAACGTTTAATCTTCCACAATTTTATATCTGTAGTGTTGTAACATGTATTTTTTGTTTCCTTTAATATTCATGTTTCATTCAAAAATCACTTGAAAATATCTTTAAAAAGACAAGGCAAGAGGGAGATATAGTAAATTGCATATCATAATCAAAACACAAAAGAAACAAGTGTAAAAGAATTAGCCCATGTGATCAAGTTAAATCATATTATAAATGGTTTATGGAGCCATAACCAATAAATAAATAAATAAATAATAAATAATAATATATATATATATATATATATATATATATATATATATATATATATATATATTAATATATCTCTGTGTGTGTGTGTGTTTTAAGCGATGCGGTTAATCGCAATCGCAAAGATGCAACAGACAGTTATATTATTACCACACGAATCATCGATCGCCAATTGCGATAAAGGCGTATCTTGAAAACTGTGCAAAGGCTTTGGAAAAGGCGAAATTTTTTTATGGTTACGCATTTTTATATGTATTTCTATTATAAAGGATTATATAGAAATAAGCGCTGAACATGGCAAACCCAAAGCGTATATATATTATGTTTTATAAGCCTCGGCGGGTTCGCAATCATCGCATAATGCTTTATATATATGTATGTAGTATACCAATTGAGATTTGGGACAAGTCAGACCCGAAACACATATATATTATGTTTTAAAGTTTCGCCGGGTCCGCAGTATAATAGAGCGTCTTATATATATAGGTCGGGTTCCGCCGATTGCGATATGCGATAGGCCGGACTCGATGTTACATATGTATTATGTTTAATTCTTTTGGCAAATTCGTCCTATCATGGATTGTAAAGGTTTATATCAATATAACAATTGAAAGTGTTGATTGCAATAAGAAATGGTAAAGCCAAATCTGAAGTGTATATATATTATATTGTAAAGTCCCGACAGGTCTACTACACCGCAGGGCTATAGATGTTGGTTCTGCCAATAGTGATTGTGATGGATGGACCGAAAGCATATATATCGTGCTTTATCATTTTGGTGGGTCCATAAAGCGCCGAATGCATATGTCATTACTTCATTATCTGATTGCGATACGTGATGGGATTTCAGACCCGATATTGTTATATATCACATTTTATAACTCTGGCAGCAGTCATGTAGTTTGTAAAGGATTGGGTTAATACACCACTAGAAAGGGCCAATTTTGATTTGCGATGGGAAGTCAACGGAGTGTTGAATGGGCAGATTTGACAAATTTTTAAAGCAATGTTAACTCTTTTTGAGTTTTGTATTAATCAAAGGTTCGCGTTAATTTCGCTGTGTAAAGAGGGAAATCAGGGTTAGAGCCAAATATGAAGAGGAAGGCAATTAGGTATGTTTTGTTTGTATTTTAGCCAATCAAAATGCTCGATACATATGTAAGCCCAGGATTACATAAGTCAACACATTTCATTACGGCTAAAGCGAATTAAACATCATTAGGGCATATATAGAGGAACTCGAAAGTAGATTAACAGATCAAGCCAGGAGTTATCGTCCTCTTTTGAATTCAATTATGTTCCTGTTATTTCATGTTCTTTGAGGTGTATTTTACCCTATGTAAAATTCTGTAATAGTTTTTACTTCATATAATTAGAGAAGTAGTTAAATAATTTTGGCAGTTTCAGAAATCAACAACTGTTCCACAATGTATAAAAAGATGAAAATTTACAAAGAAATTGTTCGAACTTTGGAGAACCCAGAGACTGGGCCAATGTATTCCTGATATATTTGTTGATTAATGAAAGAATGAGAAGTTTCCATGAATTGTTGGGTATAATTATGTAACCTTCTCTATTATGTGTCATCTTATGTTTTCTTCTTTCAAGTCTTTATTTGCAGGTCAAGAGCAAGTCTTTATTTTCTTATGTAGATAAAGTTAAAATTCCATAAAATAGTGCTCCTATACTTGAATTTTTCACCTTCCTTTCTAAGTTATAGATAATAGTTTCTGTGAAAGACCAACATATTATCTTTAACTTCTCCAAGAGTCACAGATAGTAGTTTTTGTGTTAAGCAGCATATTGTTTATGATTCAGTTCTCATTTTCATAATTCTTCTAAGTTACAGATAGTATTTTCTGTGAAATACCAACATATTATCTTTAACTTCCCCTTTAAGCTTTCTTCATTCATCATTTGTATCTAGCAACATATGGCATTCTGAGATGTTATGGTCATACATGTATTAAGGGTTAAAGACCAAGTTTTCCATGTCGTTCATTTGAGAACACAACAAACAATAAAGTGAAAAATAAGTGACAATAAACATTAATCATTAATGTCTTAAGCATAATTTCTCCACAGCCAGGAAATTGGTTTCTTAAGGAACAACATTAATCGGTGCCGTTGCTGGGGAGAGAAGACAAGAGCACTTTTCCCTGGGTTTCAATATATTCCTCTGTTTGTTTAGTGAGAAGGAAATATTTGGCTGTTTTGAATCAAAGCAATAACTTTGGCTTTAAGAAGACCCCATACAAGATCAAACACTTCACAACAGAAGGCTTAAGCTCTTTCAGATCCTGAAAGGCTAGTTTCTAAGAGGGTTGGAAGGTCTAAGATTCCAATTACACCAATTCCTACATTGTCTACATCAGGGAACAATTCACTTGAACATTCATCTATTAAAGAGTCATCTTTTTCATCATCTTCATTTCAGGAACCTAACTGTCAAGATCAATCTTTAGACTCTCTTCAACCTCAACCAATAGCTACATTACCACCTCTGCACAGTCCATCTACCTCTTAGTCAGGTTCCACATCTATTGGTAATCAAAGTTTAATAAACATGGCAGTACTTGCATTATTGATGAATAGGTATGCACCTCTTCAATTGCCACAACCGGTAAATAAAATTCCACAGGATTACCTCAAAAATCTTCCTCATTTTACAGGGGAAGATGAAAAAACTGTAGAGAATCATGTGTCAGTATTTTGTAGTTTTGTAGAAAACAAAGATGTTGAACATGTAGATGTTGCTCTAAGACTTTTTGTTCAGTCCTTGGATGGAGAAGCAAGAAAATGGTTTAAAAGACTTCCCAATAATACTATTCCTTCTTGGGAAGATATGGAACATTTGTTTATTCAGAGATAGGGAGAAAAAAGAGACCATGGGTATTCATTAATAGAATTTAATGCCATAAAGAAAAAGTCTGATGAAACTGTGGTTGAATTTGTCAAAAGATTTAACAAATTGTACAATAGTCTCGCAGCGGAGATTAAACCTCTTCTTACTGGTGCAAAAATAACTTTTGCAGGGGTTTTTGAATCAAATTTTGGATTCACATTAAGGGAAAGAAGAGCTCCAATCCTTGATCAGATCCAAATAGATGCATTAGAGATAGAAGCAAATCTGGTGGTTGCATGAAAAGCACCAGAAACACAACCTATCCAAGATAAGGGAAAGGCAAAGATGGAATCCCCTCAAAGTTAAGAACTAGAGGATATGTGTGATGTAATTTTTTTTTTTTTTTTATAAGGTAAATAAATTAGAGGTAGAAAATAAGAATTTTTAGAAGCAAACACAGTATAATAAGAACTTTAATCCCTCATAAAGAAGACAACATTTGCAATTCTTGCAAAGGGAAAGAAAAGATCAAGATAAAATTCAAGCACCATTATATATAGAGGTAGATCCTGTTGAAAAACAAGAGCATCATGAAGATCAAATTTTTACATTATATGCAGTGGATGAAGATGAACTTGGTATCGAAGAAGAAGAGTATGAATATGATGAAACATATGCCATTCACGATGAAAATAAAATTGATGAATATTGGAAGCAATTCTCTGATTTTATGCAGGCTGAACTACATAAGAAATATGACTTGAGATCGAGGAAGAGATCAAGAAATCAAGAAAATGACAGTGAGAAGCAGGTTTCAACTTCCTCACCAAAGGCGACTCCACAAGAATCTCAGTCTACAAAACAAGTGAATAAAGGAAAGCAGCAACAAAATGCAAATGGCAAGACACAGATACTTCAAGGTGAGTCTTCTCAAGGTCAAATTGGAAAAATTCCTTTGGAGAAACTTGTTTCAATTCCTCAAGTAATCCCAGTCATGAAAAAATGAGAGGAGGAGAATGAAAGGACTGCTAAACAGGGTCACTAGTTTAGTCTTACTATGGAGTTGGAAGAGGTAAGACCAAAAATACCTGTTTATCAAAAGGAGATTGCTGATTTTGTTAGTTTGAAAGAAAATGAGATTATAAATGACACTGTAAATCTGCAGGAAGACAAACCAGTAGTGCATTTTGGTCCACATGTAGAGGAAGTAGACCCTTCAACACCTCCTTTTTATATTTCCTTATTGGTCCATGACTTCCTCTTACATAATTGTATGTTTGATTCGGGAGCTTCACACAATCTTATGCCTTTTTTAGTAATGAAGCAACTATATCTACAAGTTACCAAACCCTATAGGGAATTGTATTCTTTTGAATCGAATAAAGTCAGGTTTCTGGGGGTTATTAAGGATCTGGCAGTGTCACTAACCCAAATTCTAGCTAGAAGCTTGGTCATGGATGTAGTAGTAGCAGATATACCTGCTAGATTTGGAATGCTTCTATCTAGGTCCTGGGGGGCTAAATTGGGTGGTGTTTTGAAACTGGATTCTACATATGTTATAGCAATTTTTGGTGGGGAAGAGAGGAGATTGTACAAAGAAAATAGATTTGTAAAAACAATTACAATAAATGGATCAAGTAATTCACTTGTATATAGCCAGGAGAAGGATGACTTTGCTTGTTTCACACTGTATGATAATGCAGAGTTGGCTGAAGATAATCAGAAGCAGCGTGCTTCAACCAATGTAATTATAGAGCTGCAAATTGGAGGAGTGTGGAAATGCTTCTTTGATGGAGCTTATTACAAGGAAGGAATAGGTGTTGGTTTTCTTCTAATTGCGACTAGAGGTAATATGTTCCGTTTTCATTTCAAATTAGAGTTCGAGGCAACAAACAATGTGGAAGAATATGAGTCCTTGATTATTTCTCTACAAACAACTAAACATATGGGAGTTAAGTCAATTTCCACTTTTGGAGATCCAGAGCTGATTATCAAGCAAATAAAAAATCATTTCCAAACAAATAACCCTAGCTTGGGTATACATAAATGAGGTATGGGATTTGATTGAGAAATTTTTTGAAGCTTTTAACATTCAATTTATTCCAATAAATGAGAGTATATTAGCAGATTCATTGGCTGTGGCTGTTAGTACTTTCAAGTATCCTATTAATCCAAGACTAAGATATGAGGTAGGGATGAGAGACAGACCCTCTATTCCTGATAATGTTAAAACTTGGCAAGATTTTGAAGATGATCAACAGATTAAAGAATTTTTGACTATAGCTGAGGAGTTTCAGGGCATATAAATTGACTAGGATATAGAAGAAACAATAGAAGTTGCAGAAATCAGTGGTTCAAAAGATTCAATAGCTAATCCGAATATTTTTCAATTGAAGGATAATATTTTTCCAAAGGGACTTGTTCCTCTTGAAAGGCTTTCTAACCCCAATGATGTGGCTATTGAATCAAGGAAGGTTTCACAGGATGAACACATTCAGGATCACAACACTGGAGCTCAGGAGAAACTCAGAATGAATTGTTTTTTCAAGATTCACTGGTAGAATGGTTCTATATTAAGCACTCAAATGCTAACTTGGTACCATTGGAATATTGAATTCACCTGATGGAGATCAATCATGTACATATGTAGGAAATTGTACATAAATAAGCTCAGGTGTTGAGCATTTGGTTTTCAGTTGCAATTCTTTAGTTTAACTTTAGAAGGACAAATAAGGGTGACTTTCCCAGTTAGACACTGGTTTGCAGAGGTTTCATACTTCAAGATTGACGGGTTTCAGTTGTCAAATTTCAATGGTTTCACAGTTTTGAACTCCATGCCCAACTAAGGCTACTGATCTTCAATTCTCAATATTTTGCTATCAAGGTACCAGCATCCTGTCACTGCAAAGATCATCGTGGGTTCACTGTACAAAATTTTCACATAGCTAAGTTTGGCGAAGCAATATACGACTCATGCCCAATGGATAAGGCACTAATCTATGGTTCTTAGTGCTTCTATGGCAAAAGCACTATCCCCAGGTGGAGCCAGATGTTGTAACATGTATTTTTTGTTGCCTTTAACATTCATGTTTCATTCAAAAATAACTTGAAAATATCTTTAAAAAGATAAGGCAAGAGTGATATATAATAAATTGCATATCGGAATCAAAACACAAAATAAATAAGTGGAAATTAATTGGCCCATGTGATCAAGTTAAATCATATTATAAATGGTTTATGGGGCCATAACCAATATATATATATATGTGTGTGTGTGTGTGTTAAGAGATGCGGTTAATTGCAATCGCAAAGATGCAACGGGAAGTTATATTATTACCGCAGGAATCATTGATCGCTGATTGTGATAAGGGCGCATGTTGAAAACTGTGCAAAGGCTTTGGAAAAGGCAGAAAAAGGTATGACTATGCATTTTTATATGTATTTATATTATAAAGGATTATAATAGAAATAAGCACTGAACAGGCTGGACTCGAAGCGTATATATAATATGTTTTATAAGCCCCGGTGGGTCCACGATCATCGCATAACGCTTTATATATATGTATGTGGTATGCTGATTGCGATTTGTGATAGGCCGGACCTGAAACAAATATATATTATGTTTTAAAGTTTCACTGGGTCCAAAATATAACAGAGCGTCTTATATATATACAATCGACGGAACCCAACCTAATATATTATTATTTTATATTATAATATATAGGTTGGGTTCCGTCGATTGCGATATGCGATAGGCCAGACCCGATGTTACATATGTATTATGTTTAATTCTTCCAACGAATCTGTCTTATCATGGATTGTAAAGGTTTATATTAATATAACAATTGAAAGCATCGATTGTAATAAGAGATGGTAAAGCTAGACCTGAAGCGTATATATATTATATTTCAAAGTCCTGGCAGGTTTGCCACAACGCAGGGCTATAGATGTTGGTTCCGCCGATAGCGATTGCGATGGCTGGACTCGAAAGCATATATATCGTGCTTTATAATTCTGGCGGGTCCGTAAAGTGCTAAATGGATATGTGATTAGTTCATTCGCTGATTGTGATATGCGATGGGATTTCGGACCCAATATTGTTATATATCACATTTTATAACTCTTGCGGGTCCGCAATCATGTAGTTTTTAAAGGATTGGGATAATACACCACTGGAAAGGGCCGGTTGCGATTTGCGATGGGAAGTCAATGGAGTGCTGAATGGGCGGATTTGACAGATTTTTTAAGCAAGATTAACTCTTTTCAAGTTCCGTATTAATCAAAGGTTCCCGTTAATTTCACTGTGTAAAGAGGGAAATTAGGGTTAGAGTCTAATCTAAAGGAGAAGGCAATTAGGTATGTTTTATTTGTATTTCGGCCAATCAAAATGCCCGATACATATGTAAGCCTAGGATTACATAAGTCAACACATTTCATTACCGCTGAAGTGAATTAAACATCATTACGGCATATACAGAGGAATTCGGCGCGGATTAGCAGAGAAAGCCAACAGTTATCGTCCTCTTCTGAATTTAGTTATGTTCATGTTATTTCATGTTCTTTGAGGTGTCTTTTACCCTCTGTAAAATTCTGTAATAGTTTTTACTTCTTATAGTTAGAGAAGCAATTAAATAATTTGGGCAATTTCAGAAATCAACAACTGTTCCACAATGTATAAAAAGATGAAAATTTTCAAAGAAAGGGTTCGAACTTTGGAGAACCCGGAGACTAGGCCACTGTATTCCTGATATAATTGTTGATTAATGAAAGAATCAGAAGTTTCCATGAACTGTTGGGTATATTTTTGTAACCCTCTCTGTTATGTGTCATCTTGTGTTTTCTTCTTTCAAGTATAGTAATAAAGCTGCATGTCTTTATTTTCTTATGTAGATAAAGTTAAAATTCCTTAAAAGAACGCTCCTATACTTGAAGTTTTCAACTTCCTTTCTATGTTATAGATAATAGTTTCTATGAAAGACCAACATATTATCTTTAACTTCTCCAAGAGTCACAGATAGTAGTTTCTATGTTAATCAACATATTGTCTATGATTCAGTTCTCATTTTCATAATTCTTCTAAGTTACAGATAATAGTTTCTGTGAAAGACCAACATATTATCTTTAACTTCCCCTTTAAGCTTTCTTCATTCATCATTTAGCAGCAAATTTCATTTTGATATGTTTTGGTCATACATATATTAAGGGTTAAAAGCCAAGTTTTCCATGTCCTTCATTTGAGAACACAACAAACAATAAAGTGACAAATAAGTGACAATAAACAATAATCATTAATGTCTTAAGCACAATTTCTCCACAACCAGGAAATTGGTTTCTTAAGGAACAACATGTAGGATGCAGTGTAATTTATTCATTATTTTCTATAGGAAATAGTAAATAAATTGTTAATGTTAATTAACAATTAGGAGAATAATTTCTAGTTGCTGCAATAGGATTCAAGATTCTAAATTTTCACAAGAGGCCCAAAAAATTCAATCCTGATATTCTTCTTCTTTTTCATCCTTTTCCAACTTCTATCTTGAGCAGATCGAACTTGCTTGAGTGAGTGTACAAGTGAGGTAAAATTCCTTCTTATTTATATGCTTGTGAGTGTTAAGAATTGCTTTCTTGAGGTTGAATTGTCCCTTCATGTAGGCCAACTTGGTCTTTGTGCCATGACAAGGTCTTGGAGGGTCTTTTGACTCTATTTTGACTCAATAGTTTTTTTTACAATATGTAACATGCCCAAATGGGTCTTTAATACATGATAATGACTCAACTTACTTTATGACAAAACTAGAAGCACTCAATGGGTGCTTGACCTAAAAAAATAAATTTCCCTTGAGCATGAAATCCATGCCTCAAGAACACAAATAATAAATTTATTTTTCTCTTTTCATTAGATACATGAAATCACGATTACATATGATATTATGAAGATTGAACCTTATTACATATTGCAACACAAAGTTCGAGACAAAAGGTAGAGTATGCCTTAGAATCTATTATGAATAACCTTAGTTTGAATGATGCAAAGACATGTTACTGAAAGGATGAAATTTCTCATCTCAAAGATTGAAAATTCTCAGGATAATTCTCAGAAAGGCCGAAGGCCCCAGGACTAATAATAGAAGGACAAAATAAATCAAAGTCTGAAATATCTCAACATAGTTTCAAGAGACCAAATATGACCTTAGCGACTCAGGTAACTAAAGCTTTGTTTTTAAAGTCTTTTCTTTTGAAATCTCCAAAGAAGATCCATTGCTACTAATTTAAAAGGAAGTCAAGTCACCTAAGGAACTAAGTTGGTGTCACTGATAGAAGAAGATTTACGAGAGTGAGTTGATAATTCTCTTGGAAGATCTG
The DNA here is from genome assembly GCA_000404065.3 of Pinus taeda. Classification (NCBI taxonomy): domain Eukaryota; kingdom Viridiplantae; phylum Streptophyta; class Pinopsida; order Pinales; family Pinaceae; genus Pinus; species Pinus taeda. The sequence continues at coordinate 192,087 of APFE030181620.1, forward strand.
TTACTATATATATCTATTTATATATATATATATTATATATATATAATATATATATATATATTATATTATATATATTATATATGTATATGCATATGCATATGATAATAGTAACACACACACCACACAACACACACACACACACACACATATTACTATATATATAATTCTCTCTCTCTCTCTATATATTATATATATCTTTGATATAATATATTTTCTAGAGAATAGACTTCACGATTAGGCAAGCATACCTTGGCATCAATATAGCACAAGATTCATGCAATCTTTTCAACATTCACCATCTTCTAACGTTCAGTACATATTCTACACCTTCAACACTTTTATTTCAAAGATTCTAGGGGGCATTGATCTTCAAACATAACTTTCAATAATTTCACACTGTAGTATGCTTTCATGAGAAACAAAGTAATTTGAGTTGGACTATACAAACACACATACACACACACACACACACACACACACACACACACACACACATATGTATATATATATGTGCGTGTGTGTGTGCGCGTGTGTGACATATATGTATGTATGTATATATATACATATATGTGTGTGTGTGTGTGTATTGTCCAACTCAAATAACTTTGTTTCTCATGAAAACATACTACAATGTGAAATGATAGAAAGCTATGTTTGAAGATCGATGCCTCCTAGAATATTTGAAATAAAAGTGTTGAATGTGTAGAATCTGTACTGAATGTTAGAAGATGGTGAACGTTGAAAACATTGCATGAATCTTGTGCTATATAGATGCCAAGGTATGACTGCTTAATCTTGAAGTCTATTCTCTAGACAATTAATACTCTAAATAAGAAAGCATACATTTATGAAAAGAGTTCATTAGACATGACAAGAGTCCGAGTTTCCTCTTCAAGGTTGAAGATTGAAGTTCACTTAATAATAATGAGTCATTTGTATATAAAGAAGTGTTGCATGATGAAAGAGAAGTTAATGTGTAACTGATATATCAAATTATCATTTATAATATGGATGTTAAAGACTTTTGAACTTGCAAGAAGATGTAAAGTGAAAATCTAGGGTTGAATATGAAATATTCTAATTTTTTTTAGACGTTTGGGTATCTAGAGTTTTAAAACCATAGCTAGCAAAAAGGGTTTGGAGAAGAAAGCCTAAGGTTCATGGAAAAAACCCTAGTATTGGATGTTTCTGTTGAAAGAAGAATCAATAACCCTTACAAGGAGGGAATGGTGTTATAAGGAGGACAAGGATGATAATGTGGCAATGGATACAAGAAAGCCAATATCAAGAGGGTGTTGGCTTAATTTTCAAAAGATAAGTATTTTATATCTCTCTTCTTGGATTATTACTATTGTTTCTTTTACTAGTAGTTAGTCTTTTGTCTTTATATCTTGTGATTGTTTATAATTGTTCTTCCATGACCTCCCAATGAGGATTGTGGGTACATAGTAAAGGTTGCCAAGGCCTTGACAACGGATGGAAGAAGTGGAAGAACGAAGCAAAGCATGTGATAATAAGACTCTTCTTAGATGAGATTCAAGATCAAGAGGGAGTTAGTATACCAACGAGTTTTGAAGTATGCATACTGATACCGTTCAAAATAATAGGGGACCTAGGGGAGATCCCTAAGGGGCAAGTGCTAGGCCAAGGGAAAAAAATGGAGACTTAGCCCACTGTCAACTCAGCTAAGGATCCCTTCTATTTATAGATTTCCATCTATGGGAGGAGACCCGATATATATGGAGTCACCAACAAAGGATAAGTCAAAGGATATGAGTGATCCAAATAAACCATTTCCCAAAAGAGTTTGAAGGATGGAGCTTGCTTGCTTTCTAAGCAAGGTACTATATATTCTAGGGGAAGGGAGGGAGGATTTGAGGGTTAAGTTTATGGGATAAGACTTGTGAAGGAGTTCCCCAATCCCTAAAATCCTTGTTAGAATTGGTATCCCATATAGTTCTTTAAGAATGGTCTTTCAAAGGAGTGGTACCACATGGGGCCAAGTGGAACTAGTCTACGGTATGAAGAAATACTATAGCAACCTATGATATTCTTACCCTACACAAAGTGAGGAAAGGATAAAAGTATCTATTTTCACTTGAAGATTTTGTTTTGACCCTATGAGGTACTAGCCTTGGGGATGACATGGCATGCTTTGATCCCATAGCTAGGGCTTGGCTATTCTCCAAACTCCACCATCATAATGGCTTTAAAATTGGACGAGAGTTAGAGGAAAGGCTAGTCTAGGAGACCCTAAGAGATAGAATTTTTTTGATGGCTATTTTGTTGGGAAATTGATGCCCTAGGTACTTGTTGACAATGTTGGACCTGCCAACATGTCAGGGGATCTCCCTGGTAAGAACTCCTAATTAGACCTCAGACTATTTGGTGTAGGAGTCCTAGCAGTGGGTCGTACAATAATGCCTTGATTACAATTTCGCACAAAGACAAGTAAGATAACTCTGTTGGTAGCAAGGGTGTGACATATGCAGTGAGCCAAGGAAGGTGCATGAGAGGTTCCATCACATGAGGGTTGAGATGAGTGCACCCCTTTGAAACTTGTGATAGCACGAAGTTAAGAAGGGAAGACACGAGCAAAGATGCATCACAACATGGAAGGCAAGCTATCTAGCAATCTAAAGTGATGGTTAAACCAACAACACATTTAAAAAAGATTCATACATACATACACATAAATAGTTATACATGCATGTGTAAGTAAACAAATACAAATATCATTTAGAGTAAACAGATAGCTGAAATGCAATACAACCTATGCATGAAATGTGTTGGCTCTTGTTATATTAAGAAGTGTAAGTTCCAGTCATAAATACATCCATGTCCAACCACTAGTTCCGACAGTGGAACGTTACAACCACAACCGCCTGCTCCTCCAAAGAAATGTACTAGCTTTGTGCAATGGAGAAGCCAAGGCTTGTTATAATACTATCCAAGCTCTCTCTAAGATAGTCCTATCAGAAGCATGGCTGACCAAAAGCCTTTACGATGAGTTATGAGGGACTATTTATAGCAAAGGGTGGGGTGACCCTTGATATTCCCCTTTGTGACGGTTAATCTACCCTCATGACTCTTCATCTACTCTATGACTATTACATCCAACTATCGACACTTGAGCTTACACTTGACAAGATGTTACATTACAATGCACATGTACCCATGTGAGACAAAATGGCTTGAGAAAGCCATGTAAGACACCACTATGACACGAACAACTATGGGAAGTCCAACTCTTAAACATCCTTGTGATGATCAACAATAGTGTACTAATGCCAAGATCGATAGTCCACGATGGTGTCCGTATACTACAAGGTGACATATTTTTGGAACTTGACTCTTGCTTCCATAACATCTAGGTACACTGCTCGGGCTCCTCTGTCCAACTCGTCTGAAATCATGTGCATCATTGTCTTCAATGTGGCTAGACCAACAACATAATTGTGCATGGTGTCTACACTGATTGGCAAGTCTGGGCTGGTGGATATGCACATCGACTCATCAAAGTACGAGTCAAGATCTATTCGGACGTGTGCCTTTGTCTTTGTCTGGGTGAGATTCCCAATAGATGGGATCGCATGTGCACGCACCAAACATCCATACTCTTGAATACACGTGCATGGGAAGCATGTAGACTAGTGATGAGCTGTGGGAGCTCTTCATAGTTCTGGATCTAACTCTAGATGCGTGCCTTCAGCATGACCACTCTGGGCTTCATCATCTTAGGAAAGTGAAGCGAGGCTCCCTTGTATCTCATCGTCCATGTTTGTATTTAATCAAAAACAACATGCATGTTCGACAAGATACACACTCTTTTAGCACATTGTTGCTGCCATGCATTGAGATGGATGACTGCTTTATGCACATTACCAAACTTGGAATACAACACCCACATAACTGTGTCAAGGGATAGTACTTCATCTAGTATTACCTTCTTCATTTCTGCTCGGGCGGACGCTGCCACCAACTCTCCTCCTTGCTTGGCTGTTTGTAGCTCTTTAGCCATTTACTCATTCTCAGCTAGTAGAAAGAGAACACTTGAGCTAGTGGCATCAGCCAAGGCTGCTACATGTTTGCACACATAAGAAAGGATCACTCATTCCTTATACCGTGCAGGAGATGTATGATCTTCTAGAGTTGACACTCTACGAGATTACACAAATCTATGTTGAGACTCGTCAAATGAGATGTTGTGCCTCTCTCCTTCTGGCTGATATCTAAGGATCTTAGTGTCTCCTTGGTCACTTGGGACTTGCTCATCTTTTAGATGTGGTGAAGCTGGTGGGTCGACCCCTTGGTGGTGAGGCATGCGGTCGATGTCCTTCTCTAACTCCTTCTTCTCCATGTTCGTATCCATTTCTTCAAGCACTCGCTCTATCTCCCGAGCGAAATCCTGCTCCTGCGATGGTTCACCCTGCTCGCCTAATGCCAACTATTCTGATGGGTCCACTACCTATACGAGCACTATTTCATCCGTCTGCACATGTTGCGCCCCTTGTTGTACATGTTGCTGCTGTGCTTCCCTCTCCTGTTTGCATAGATCCTGTTCCTTTCAGAGTTGCTCCTTCAACTCTTGCAGCTCCTTCTATGTTTCCTCCATTCTCCATTTCTCCCTCTGCCTTTGCGCGATTCTCTTATCACACTGTTGCCTCTTCGCCTCTATAACCAAATCTTCTTTCTCCACAAGTAGATCTTCTCAGAACTTGCAAATTTTCTCTTCCTCCATGCGATCGACAATCTTCCTCTTGCCCTTGTTGCACTCTGGTATGTTCACCTCTACTGCTGTTGCTGCTTTTGATGCTCTTTGGGATGATGATTCACTAACCACTCTGTTAGTGTCAGTCTTTCCAGCCTTCCTCCATTGATCAAATATGCTCTTACAAAGTGATTTTGAAGTGTCAAGGTCAAATTTTGTCATTTTAGTGAGCCTTCAAGCAAAATTTGGTCACTAGGCATTAGGTCTAGGGTTTGCTCTCACTCTTTTCAAAGTTGCCAAAATGCCAATCTATGTCACTATTCAGCTGAGTCTATCATCATTCATAGGGTTTTCATTATCATCTCAGTGTCTAATGAGTCATTTTACACCTTGTTCATGCTTAAGTTGCGCCTAGGTAAGGTCATTTCCCTCTCCTAGGGTTTTGAAGGCAATTTCTCTTGGACGGTCAAATCATCGGCAAAACTTGTTTCCTGATGTTCATACACCTTCCCCTATCCTTAAAGTACCTTACCAAATGCTTTCCATCACTGAGATTCCCCAAATTCCTCATTTTCGCACAAACCCTAGTTTCTAGCTACAACCTGGCAATTTTCTAGGTTGGGCCTGTGTTTTTCCCTTTTGGACCACTTCCCCTCACTCGATCTCCAAGATTCCACTTTCCCCTACTTCCTAAAATCCCTCCCTACTTCCAAAAATTTCCCCAAGAGTTTAGAAGCCCCTTATCCCCTTCATTTCACTTCATTTCGACAAAATTCCTTGTTTCACACATCGGGATAAGTTTCACTCAAATGATGTTTTAGAGCAATAAAAGATGAATTTGAGACAACTGAGAGATTTTTTTGTCCAAAACATTCCAAATAATAAAAACCTCCTTCACTTTTTGCACAGGTGTCATGGTTTTAGAGAAATGTCAAAATTACAATCGCCAGATCCAAGGAGGTTGGCCAAGGCACTAAAACGACGGAAAAGGCCCGATCCACTCCAAATTTTGGCCAAAGCCTCTTTGACTGAGCATGGTACTTGATTGGGGACTCCCAGCCCAAATTTCAAGAAATTTGGAGAAAATTTTGTCAATTGTGAATTTTTTGTGCCACACACAGGTTTTTGCCCTCAACGAGTCGCGCACCGTGCGCGACCCTTTCGATGGGAAGGTCCATTTCAGGAAAAGTTTGCATTTTTGGATTTTTTAGGACAAAATACACTTGCTCAGAAAGTACCAATAAATTTCACCAAGTTTTGAGCCTCCAGAAGGTCAAAAAACAAGCAAAAAATGACTTTCTGCCACCTTTTTGACACACAAGAAGCAATCTTGTGAGATTGCCATTTTGGAGAGGCAAATGGACACCAAATTCAGAAATTCCACTTGGGTTGGAAAGTAGACATCCAGAAATTTCCAACAATCCCACTTTTGCCTCATTTGGACAACTGGAAGTGCCTCAAAAACTGCTCCAAAGGCACGCGACCCGTTCATATTCAGGGCGCGACCCGTTGGGCAATTTTCACAGAAATGCACCTACAGCTCAGCAAAACGCAGTTTTGACTAGGTTTGATGTTTTGGAGTGGATTTTGATCCTCGTTTATGTAAATGATGTAATTTTATGATATTTTGACACTCATTTATCTCTTCTAGAAGATTCATTCATATGATAGGCAAAAATTTAATGAATGAATTGGTTTCCTAGCTTATAGAGGCAAGTTGTTTGACTGCCTAGTTTTCAGTGCTCAGTTTGGAATTGGTTGAAACAGCTCCTAGGATAGTGAGCTCAACCCCTAGAGGCAAGGAAAGATGTTATATTGCCTATATTATGTACTTTCTTAGTCATTTTCATGGTTGGACTCTTGAGGGAGAAAGCTTCTATTGTATTACTCGTTGTATCTCTGCATTTTGGCAAAGGAAGAAAGACCAGGGTTTTGCAGTCCTTTTTAGGATTCCTGTGGTTACATGTATTGATGGTGTGTTTCTCTTTGTACTTGTGATTTTTTTATGTGAATCATCTTCTTAATTTTTCTTCTGCAAATTAGGCAAATGAAGTGTTAAGGTAGAATTCATGGTTGCTATGCTCTACCTTTAAGTTTGCTTAATATCAATGTTTTCAGCTGTTTAAGGAGAATTCAAGGTGATTGCTTGCTCTCCTTAGCTCTTCACCAGTCATTCTCATCCATCCAAATCTTTCAAAGGCATCAATACAGTCTCCTACCTCGCCCCAAAGAACCCCCTGCAAAAACTGCGTCCAATCCCCGCACCCAAAATTGCCTTTCCCCAATTTTCCACCAAAACCCTAAAAATCCCAAATCAAACCTTTTTATCAGTTTACTAGCCTAAAATCAGTGTTCTTTATTGGTTATCTCAGCCCGTTGAAGACCTTTTTCCGAGATAGACCGGAGAGAGCCCTCTCCTGCCCCGTAGGGCTAGCTACGAGGCTAAGTGGTTTGATGTTGCCTTGGAGTTTACCTTTTTCAGCCTGAGGTGAAATTTCAAGCGCTAACAAACTCCAAAATGAAGCCAAAATTTTCATTGGGTATGGTGAAACTATAGAAATATCTCCATGGGTCCTCCTCTGCCCAATGAAATGCCTTGTGGATCCAGTTGAACTATACTCTTGTGTAATGATCTTTCACAAGGCAATGCGGGTCATACATATTGTAACTTTGAAGGTTGAATGGATACTTCTTCATCTACTCTGCTTTGACATCAACATGATTGAAACTATGGATCTCGTATAACCGAATGTGCATCAGAAGAGTAGGACAAGATGCCTTCTTCTTCTAGTGTAGCCTAGCTGTCAATCATGCCAAGATGTGATATGCTACTTCTTGCATGATGAGCATGTCCAAGGAAAAATTTGGTAGAACATGCAAAGGCTTCTCTGCACTATACATCCGTATGAAGGTGTTTGACAGTGAGGCATACCAATCAACTATGTCTATCAGTTACTCCATTTCTACCATCGACATGCAGTGCTGATCCTCTTTGAATATCATCTTGTAAAATAGGGTGACAAAATGATTAGACAACCGTGTGATAACTCATCTAAAGTTGCATTCAGAAAACATCTTACAATAAGTGTTCACAATAGTCTCCGCTAATGACCATGCCCACTTCAGGCTCGGGAACTCCTGTCGGGGACAGACTGCATCCAAGATGTAGGCGGACATGTAGATTTCAGCTTGCATACCTTTGGGCAGCTATTGAGCCCTCGTTACCTATTCATTTAGCTGATGAGCCAACATACCGGACTAGTTGCATGGTTTCCCCTCTCTGGCCAGTTGGTCTAGCGCGATCACCCAACTCTGTGGGAAACTTTTGTGCTTTCTTGGCCATACAGTCGACATGCAAAAATGACCAAGTATTGATACACCTTCCACATTATCTTCATCTTGTAGATCTGGTTGGGCGTCATCCTGGATATAGCTGGCTCCTTTACCTAGTTCTTCAGAATGTCTATGGAGTTAGCATTGTTGCTGGGTAAGCTAAAGGGAGTCTTCATGATAGTTATGGGCTCTGACATTTGATACATCTCAACATAATCATGTGCCCTAAAGGTTGCAATCTTCATCCTATTGACACTGCTCAAGGTCATTGTCTCAGATCAATGCGCGAGATGATCCAGTGTATCATGTTCGCGCATGGGAACACAGGGTATTTGTATGCAATCCGGTAGAAGCTGGACTAGTGGATGTTCATGTATACTTGGCGGTCTTTGAGGTATTCCCCAAATGTGCTTGCAAATGCACCATTGACCTCTTGCCAATTCAGCTTGATGTCCTTGTCTAGAATCAACTTGGTATCCTAATAGATCAGTAGACTTGTGGACACTCAATAAATCATTGCTCTTGTTGCACTTCCATCAATGTCCTTTGATCCTACTCTCTTGGAGGCCATTGATCTTGAAATGTCAAGAGGTGGACGAACACCTGCTATATCTGGAGACAAAGCGACATGCATGGCAAGCAATCTGCTAGCGAAAACCAAAGCAAATTCGGGAATGACATAACACATGCTTGGGGATTCATAGGCAAGGATTGCACAATTTCTTCTAGGAGGCTAGGTGACCGGTTGCCAGAACTACATAAAAGGAAGTCTGGGCTGTCTGGGAGGCATGACTAGCTACTGGGATTGCGTAATGTACAATCCAGGCTGACTACCGATTGGTGTAATTGCACAACGTGCAATTTCAGCTGGCAATGACTGCAGGCTCAATGATTACATTGGGTATTTTTCTGGGTCAACAGTCATTGTCCCTTTGAATTGCGCAAAGGAAGCCTGGGGAACAAGTACTGGGTAGAAATGCACATTTCTCGAGGGCTAGAAAGAGTCTTCCCTCTCAGGATTGCGCAATGCTATCTTGGTGAGGCAGAGTTTGGGCCATGACTGCCTAGATCCACTGACATGAAACTAAAAGAAAATGTGAAAGCGAATGCATGGCGATACTGAGCGTAAGAAAAAGAAAATGATCGTGCATGCAAACAATGAATGAAAGATTCAGAAAATGGAACACGATGCATGTGGGTGAAGCGAGTTGCTGAATCAGCCACCGTTCATGCAAAACAGTTTCATGCATGCGACAATAGTGAGATAGTAACAAAAACTGAAATTGTGCTAGTACAAGCTAGTATGCATGTAAATGACAGAAAGCATTTGAAGAAATAAAGCAAACAACAATCATACAAGTGAAAACACAAAAAATGACAAAAATGCTGTAAAAGACAAGTTCAGACCACTTAACTGTGAATAGCTGAGCTGGATGTGTCGAAGAGTCCTGGATGTATTGTGGGATGTCAGAGCTCCAAGATTGATGTGAAGAAATGAGCTCTGAAGTTTCGAATAAATAAGTTTGAAGGTCACGACGCATATGCCACAAATCTAAGAAAAAACAACACTTGGATGAAAGCTTCTAAAACGATCTTTGCATGTAACCTCAAGTTGCTGAAAGTAGCTCCCTAAAATCTAGGGATGCTTTTTGCATGTTTCTTTTTCTATTCTGGGAAAAAGTAGCCCACACATGCAAGTCAAGTTTCCTTGGTCCCAGGTGGAACTGGTTAAACCAACTGCACATGCAAGAGCCTCCTCAACTGATGGGAGGAAATGCACATTTCTGGAAGGGAGCTAGGTTGGCTGCCCAGGAGATTTGCACAATTTCTAGGTAGAGCAGTTGATTGTTGCCCATGATTGTGCAATTCCTTGGCTGAGTAGCCCCGCTGGGAGGAATTGCACAATTTTCTAGATGAAGCTTGACTGGTAGAATTGCGCAATTTTGGAGCCCAACAAGCTACCACAAAAAAATGCGCAATTTTTGGAGGGAAGGCTGGTTTCCCTCTAGAATTATGCAATTTCTTAAGGGAGCTACTTAGCCTACAACTGGACCAAGTCCGGAGAAACAACCTATGAGGGGAATGGAACAAGCTTTGATAAATAGGCTACCTTTCTACAAGAAAATCACTGAAGCTTGTGTACTTGATGAAGCAAGACATGCTGCTATGAAAGGTTGGTAGGGAGGCTCCAAAATGATGTTAAGATAAAATTTTGGAGGGTGTTTGTAGCCGCTACAACAATACCCAACATGGCTAGATCTGGAAGGAGGTGGAAGAATATGAATTTTGGTGACCACCCTTGGTAGACCAGTGCCTTAATCTTTGGGATAATGGAGTATATGATGAATATGAGTATGATTTCTTGGTTCCCAGTCAAGGAAGCCTCAAGACCTCTTCGCTAGCCTTCTAGGTCAAGGAGAAGCAATCTTTCAGCGTTTATACTTCGATGCATAAAGGGATGGCTTATCAAGGTAAAATTCTTTGATAGAATTACCCCTAGGAGATTTTTTTCAAATTACATGGCCCATACATTGAGATATGCTATAATGGAGACAAAATTCCACAATTTTATGCAGTAAATGCATGCAACAATTAGCCCTAGAGCAATGAAAATCCCAGTCCAATGTATATGACAAAGTAAAAAAAGAATAACATTAAAAGAATTAACTTACATGTAACAAATTATATCCAACCATTCACAATATACAAGAGAGAATCTTCAAGAGAAGATATACTAATATCCACACATCAAAATTCATCCATAAAGCTCCAATTCATCCTCTAGAAAATGTGAGAAAATATCAAGAGAGAGAAAACATCCAATCCAAAGTGATGACGAGCAAATGAGCTCATCTCACTTGTATTTATACACAACCTAGGCATTCAAATTAGCTTCCTTGGCCTACATAAACCCCAAAAATAAAATAATGTTCTAATAAAAAATTCAACTTTTTGTGACAAACCCACCAAACTAGCTCATAAATGAAAAAGTAGGCCTCTCAAGAGGTCAATAATAATCTATGCATGTCATAGGACCCTATAGGAGGACTAATGAGGTCCATGGGTGCCACAATGAATAATATGACCCTCAAAAGTAGTGGACAAGGCGTTGATCCCTTGTAATAACCTGTAGTGCTCCAAATGACATGTGGGGGCACACAAGTGTGTTTCTGGGAAAACTAGTGTCTTTTCGATATGCTAGTCACACTAAGATTGGTAGCTATCTTAGAAACAAAAAATCAAAACAATTTGCGATTTCCTTTATGTATGATAGATAAGAGAGAAGCAAAGGAGGCCAACCTGGATCTTTCGCTTGACTCCTTGCTTGATTTATCTCTCCCTTGATAGATCTTGCAACTCCTCTCCTACTTGTCCCACTTTAGAGAATACCTGTAGAGCCAAAGTAACAAAACACCATCAAAGCATCTCAATCTATAATATCATAAACAATGCAGAATCAGAAATACATTGAACATACAATTGCATTCACAAATACACGATTATATGGAGGAAAACTCAAAGAACTTTATGAATAATAGAAGAGAGGATTACATCCTAGCTGTCTGATCCAACATCATCCTCCCAGCATAAAAGCCCTCTTCACCTCATGAAAAGCAAGATCACCCAACAATACAATGTTTTTTCTCAAAGATAAACCAACAACACTTCTTTACAAATTACAAAATTCCAGCCTCCTTGATCTCTTAGATGAGGGATCCATTTATAGATGTCTTGCAAGGGTGTGAGTCAGCTCTGGGTTTTTTTATTAGTGTCATTCCACTGATAGTTCTTGGTTTTACTTGGAGATTTCATTGATCTCTTACTCATCCCTAGGTGAATTCAGAGAGGCAAGTGTCATAGGAGAAGTTTCTAGAAGATTCCATGAGTGTCCACTTAGCAAACTGTCTCAGCTATTTGTGCATTCTCGCTCATCACACCCTATAGAAGGCCTCTTCAGTATGCATCTTACCTGGATAGTATATGAGTCAGTATGCATCGCACCTTGATAGTGGAGGAGTCAGTATGGTCTAGTTTTGGCCAGTTCTGAGTAGTTTTTCAGGTGGAACTTCTGGGAAATGATGTAATTAGTTGACCATGATCCTTTAGGGTATGAAACGACACTTTTACGGGTTAAAGAGCCCTTTTTTTATCGACATATGTGATTGGAGTTGAAGTGCCCAAATATGTCTATAACAGTTGCCCCCTAAGGCATGAGGTCGTAAATCTTTTGGTGTCGAGTGAAATGCTTTATCATGAGGATCTGAGGAATTCAAACTGGAAGGTGACCTGTATAAGATACAATACAATACATCATCATCGTATTATTTTCATGATATAGCTGAGGTGGGCACTCCCATGCTCAGCTTTATAAATTCATTTTCATGTACATAGAACAGATAATCATCAACAGTTGCAGACTGGTGATTCTTCATATGAAGGGTCATCGTCCTTGGCTTGGATGATCATCTATGCAGCTTCTGTCTACGTTTGATGTCTTTATATTCTTGAATATATCACAGCCCGGATGGGTGAAACTAGATCCAGGGTCTTCAAACTCATTCAATCCTTGCCCGATGTACAAGTTGATCCATAAGAAAAGATGTTCTGAAGTCGAACATGGAAAGACATCACCTGATTACCAGCCAATAATGTAAGCTGTTAAAAGACGCGGAGGAATCACCAATAATGATGAGAACCCTCAAGGTATGAAAGTAAAATTCATGTGGTGTGAATATATGAGTCGATGTCGAACACCACACAAAATCTTTCGGTCGAAGCCCATTGATGTAAACCTGTCGCCGGAAGTGAGAAACTTGTCATTGAGGCATGCAAACTTCAAAGTACTAAAAGGGTTGTTTCTAAGTCAACTTCTTGGATAATGAGTTGATGTTGACAATAAGTGACCTATTGTGGGAGGGCCTTGATGTATCCCACTTATACGACACAAAACGAAGCAAATGATTTTCTGGAGGCGGAAACAATCTGATGATACAAGGTTCAGGAATGGCGATCATGATTAATGGAGGGTGAAGGTATTGTAGTGGATGAGGCATTAGCTGGGTGGTGAATTCTCTGAATGACTTCTCTTGAACATGTCGACGACACTGAGATGGATTGGTAGCGTTAACCCCAAAAGATGGATGGTGTGGAGGACCAATGGTGATATGACCGGTGAACGAAATAACACAATCTGACTCAATCATGGTGATGGAGTGAAAGTGTCATGTTCAAGAGCGACCTGCTACCAATCAAATTCTTCAAGTTTTCTTCCCCTTTTCCCCAGTCATTACTCACCAATACCTCTTTATTTTTGTCAAGCTTGAGGAGGATAACATATGCTTGTTCCATAATTTGCCCTTCAGGCAAACCTGTCGCTATGCTTTAGCGAGCCTAACGACAGTGGAACTCATTTTTGTCTGGGTGGACAAGTTTGTCACTATTGTTTAAGCGAGTTTAATGACAAATATAACTCAGTCCCTTTCATGTTTAGAGAGTTTGAAAAGGGACGAAAAGGAAATTCTGGCAGTCCTTTTTCGTAGCATAATCCCTTAAGTCCAAAAAAGTATAAAATAATATACAAGGGATGATTTTTTGATTACTTTAGCGAGCTGAAAAAACATGCGCTCAATATTTTTGTGGGATAATCCCTTAGATCCAAAAATATTAAAATATAGAGGGATGGCTCTTCACCTTACTTTAATGAGCTGGAAAGGCCAGTAACTCGGTAATATTTTCATATTTAAGGAGTCTAAAAAGAGCTTAAAAAAGACTTGTTTTTGAGGATGAGTGATGTTTTCGGGTAGCAACTGGTTCCAGGTAAGTTTGGAACTTCTCAAAACATGGCAGTGTGAAGAGGGTGGCTAACAGAATCACTCGTCACAGCTGTTTCTCAAAAGGGTAAACAAATCAAGTGAAGCGTATGATTGGCGAAAAGAATGGAGGTGATGGTAGAACACAACCAAGGCTCAAAAGGCTAATAGCATGGCAATCACAGAGGTCATTTACTGAAGGCGGGTTTATTTTTAACGAGCTTGAACCTTGTGTTAAGGTATGCTCAGTAGCGGGTTTATTTTTTAACGAGCTTGAACCTTGTGGAAACATTGCTCATACGAGTGGTTTAAAAGATGTCTCTCACTAGTAGGTTCATTTTTTAGCAAGCTTGCTCCATGCGAAACTTTGCTCATTTTCCTTTTTATGTAAGCTAGAAACGACCAAATTACAGAGCTAACTACACTAAAAGCTAAGGAACTACTAAGGTTAGGTAGGATAGTTTTGTCTTTCATCTAGACAAAACACTTCCTTTGCTTCGTCCGCGCACTGCCGACAAAGGTGAATGGTGGTTAAACCAATCACCTAACCTAACAAGTTGAAACTAAAAAGATAAAAAGCTAAAAATGCTAAAAAGCTAAAAAATTAAATTGATCATTTTTCACTTGCATAAAAAGGTTTCCATGCCCCCAGGCATTGATAAAAGGAGAGTTTCCAGGTAACCATATGGAAGTCACTGCGGTTAGGTAGAATTGTTCCTGTCAGCGGTTAGACAAAAACATGTCCTTGGCTTTGTCCACATAGTGGACAAAAAGTGAATGCTGTTTAGACAATTCACATAACCTACGAGGAGATGGTTGTTTCAAACTGATCACATAACCTACAAGGAAATGGTGTTTGATACCAATGACATAACCTACATGGAAACTTGTCTTTTCAACTGGGTTTGCCTACCGAAGTAGACCAAGGTGCATGCCCCTAAGCTTCGTTACATTCACTGGACTACTCGCGGTAATTAGGTGGATGAATGAAGGTTGAAGAGACATTATAAATGAAAATAGACCATTTAGGGATCATGTTTGACTTGTAGCTATCTTTGAACCAGGAAATGAAAAAGCTGGTTGATAAGCTATACCATTTGGCCTTTGTGTGGGAAACACATCACTTGAAAGAGTGTGGAAACAATAGCTTCCATGCTATAAAAATAGTCACGCCCAAGGAGTAAATTGGAATCTAATGGCCCTTGGACTACCATCACGTTTAAGTGAACGATTTTCCTTTTCAAAGCTATCAGCAACTTCGGAAGGATCCCTAATGGTCAACTGGTTCCTTTATCAAAGCCTGACAAATTTTGTGTCTCAGGCAGAAGCGATGGTGAACCAAGCACTTTCCAAGTAGTTGAGGAAAGGATACTCACTGAAGCCCCTTCATCTATGATAGTGCCAGACACGATCATTTTGTAAACTTGTACTATGATCTAGAATCGTACATTAGATGGAAGACGGGGTCCCGCTAGTTGATTCCAATTGAAGGAAACGACTAGATTGCTTGGAGGGGGTACTGGATAAATGGCTGGATGAACCCCTTGAACTGGGGGACTTTCCTCCTGTTGTAAAGGAATAGGTGGATTGCCCCCAAATTCATCAAACTCTGTATTAACAAAAATAATTTGAACGACATCATTTTCATTCTCTTTCAAAATAATATCATCTGAAGGCGGGCCTTCTGAAGGCAAGACTAGGTTGACTTCCATCTCGACCAGTTGACTTTGGTCTAGTATGGACTCATAAGGTTCACTTTCAACGATAGGCATTTCAATCAACGATTGAGTTATGTCAGTCAGATTTTCAACTAGTGATGGACTTGGTAAGAGTTTTTATATCCAGGTGGAAGTCGCTGCGGTGAAGCAAGACGATCATGAAAGGTTCTCTTGGCCTCATCTAGAAAAGGACAACGAGGAAGGTGATGGTCTCCTTCACATAATAGACATGGAGTTTTGACCTTTCTTTCCTATTCAGGACTTTCATTTTCACTAGTTGATGGTGTGCTCTCAACATGATCGCCAGAGGTTGATGACACCAGACGGTGCGAATGGGGAGACCATTCTCTCAAGATCCACAGAATGCAAGGGAAATCTTGCTGAAAATGGTTTCCTTTGCAAATTAGATAAGGATATCTAGGAGATTTAATGTGTGGATTTTCACAAGATGATTCATTGTTGCCCCCTTGCATAACTGACTTCTTCTTCTTCTTCTCCTTCCCTTCCTTCTTCTTCTCAGCCACTTGGTTAGTAGTATCACTATTTTCACCAAGAAAAGAGGAAGAAGGGGAGGGTGAAACAAACAAAGTAGAAGGTGAAGGGTCATTTTCGGTATAAACTGGTCGTTGATTCAATTACTGATAAATTATGGTATTTTGAATGACAAAGGTTGAGAATAGCCATACTGGCAGGCCAATTGTGATTCCTGGAAGGGACAATGTAGCCATATATTTTTATGAAACCATCTCAAGAAAAGATAGAAAAGATAGATCAACGCCTTAGAATTCAACCTCTTCGAGGGGGCAACCTCCTTTACATTACATAAATGAACAATT
>APFE030181620.1:228939-254270 GCA_000404065.3 Pinus taeda
CATGCATGTGATGAAGGATGCCAGGAAGAAGCTGGAGTCGACTGCAGAGGTTGGGATATTTGTGGGGTACACTGATACGCCCCACAACTATCGTGTGTATTTGCTAGACAGTCACAAGACTGTTGTGCGATGGGATATCAAATTTCAGGAGGAGAAAGCCATGAAGTGTTCGCTTGAGAGGGAGCCACACTTGTATGCAGATGAGGAGCTATTAGTTCCTAAGGATGAGCTTCAAGATGTGGATCAGCCACAATATGAAGTTCATGGAGTGGAAGAGACCACTCATGTAGCGCCAACCATTAGAGGGTGAAAGCGCAATACAGAAGCTGAGCGACTGACTCAAGATGCAGAGAAGGTTGTAGGACCACCTACAACACAACGTAGGCAGAGACAGTCACTTGATTGGTACACTGGATACATGGCTCTTGTGAGAAAATGTGTCGTGACTGAGCCATCCTCTTTCGAGGAAGCTATGGAGGATCCCGCATGGGTAGATGCCATGGTGGAAGAGTATGATTCGATTGTTAGAAACAGTGCATGGGAGATTGTCCCAAGACAAGAGGGGAAATCAGTGGTGGGTTCGAGATGGATCTACAAAGTGAAGTAGGCAGTTGACAGGAGTGTGGAGAAGTACAAGGCAAGATTTGTTGCCCAAGGCTTCTCACAGATAGAGGGGATTTATTATGATAAGACGTTTGCACCTGTCGCAAGGTATTCTTCCATACAAATGATTCTTGCTCTCTCAGCGTAGATGGGGTGGCACATCCATCAGATGGATGTGAAGACTGCGTTCCTCAACGGAGTCATTGAGGAGGAGGTGTACATAGAGCAACCTGAAGGTTACGAGATCTTCAGCAGCGAGTCACATGTGTGCAAGCTCAAGAGAGCGCTGTATGGGTTGAAACAAGCACCTCGTGCTTGGTACACATGGATAGATAGTTATTTCATCGGACTTGAATTCTCCAAGAGTGAGGCGGATCCTAACCTATACCAGATTGTGGTGGAGGGTAAGTTGCTTATCATTGTACTTTATGTAGATGATTTTATTTTAACAGGAGATGAGTTGTTGATACTTTCATGCAAGGAGGATCTTGCTCGATAGTTTGAGATGAAGGACTTGGGCCTCCTTCATTATTTCCTGGGATTGGAAATTTGGCAGCGCAGTGATGGACTATTTGTTTCTTAGGGTAAGTATGCCTGGGAGATACTGGAGAAGTTCAACATGGATGGCTGCAAGCCTGTTGATACTCCTCTTCCTAGAGGTTGGAGGAAGGAGGATGCTACTTCAGCAGAGGTAGTGGATGCCACTGTTTATCGATAGTTGGTGGGGTTGCTTATGTATCTGGTTAATACACGACCTGATATATGCTATGCTGTTAACCAACTTTCACAAGCTATGGTTAAGCCAACCAAGCTCTTCTGGAAGGCAGGCAAGCATGTATTGCGTTATCTCAGAGGCACATCAGGATATGGATTATGGTACAAATAGGAGGATGAGGTGAAGCTATGTGGCTTCAAGGATACATATTGGGCAGGGAGCCCAACGGACGACATCAGGTACCATCATACCAGAGATTGTGTGTAGCGGGGAATCATGTTACTTTCATATATTCCCACGAAGGATCAGGATGTTGATATCTTGACGAAGGCGCTCACCAGGAGAAAATTCGAATACTAGAGAGGCAAGATAGGGGTTGTAGATAATCCATATCTTGTTGAGAGGGAGTGTTGAAAATGCAACAAGATGATGGAGCTTAGTGAAAAGAAGTCGCCTTCACTAAGTGGGCTCACAGGCTCTTTTTGGCGCAAAGTCTATTTTTGGACTATGTCTATTTTTAGACATATGGATCATGGTCTATGAGTTGCATGATGCTATTTGTGGATGATTGGTTATGTTGGTAAAAATAGATGGACCTATATTTTTAGACATATGGGCGGATTCTATTTTTAGACTGCCAATATAAATATAGAACAGTCGAATATTATTAGCTCTTAATAATATTTGGACTATAAACATTATCTTATCCTCTTGGAGCACTTCAGTTCGAGCTACGGATGTGGCACATGAAACTGCCAGAAGGAAATACAATTTTCTTATGGGTTAGTTGAGCTATTGCATGAAGGACTTCAGTTAGAACTCAAGTGATTGAGTTTGGTGGAGTTGAACGAGGAGTTGTGTTCAGTTTGACTTAGTTGAACTAGTTGTATTTAGTCTAACTAACAAATACACTAATGACGAGTGGTGTGAATTAATTATTAATTAATTCACTAATTATTAACTCATAAATCAACTGAAGAATATATCAGTTAACTCAGTGAATGGACAGTTCAGTGGAGACAAGTGCTAGAGGTGAGTGAAAGGGAAAGACAACTGTCAGTTGTGACTATAGTTGTGCATGAGCTTTGCACAATCAGTGGATTGAGATTGCCAATGAGGATTGCATAGTGCAACACAAGGGAAATACGAGTTTGGATCAGCCATTCTCATCTATTCTCATGTAGGGATTGCGCAGTGGAGGCAGGCAAACAACGTAGGAGATTTGAACCTGTGACTTGATTAAGATTTGAGCTAGTTTGTGTGTAATAGATGGAGATAGTACTCAGTGCTTGTGAGGAGTATTGTACTATGTATTGTTACATGTTCTCAATCAATATAATATACAGATAGTTGGGGGTTTTCAGCTGTATGCTTTCCCCGTGATATACTGTGTTGTTATGTGTGATTGATGTTTCAATGTGCGGATGCGATTGTTTCCTTAATTTTGCAAATTGATGATCAACATAGAGGAGGTTATGTATTATGCATGCATTCTGCAAATAGTGTATAATCAGGATAATCTCTGTGAATAAGTGTCATATTATTCAAAATTTCTATAGAAAGTGTCATGTTCAAGAGCAACCTGCTACCAATAAAATTCTTCAAGTTTTCTTCCCTTTTCCGCAGTCATTATTGAACAATACCTCTTTATTTTTGTCAAGCTTGAGGAGGATAATATAGGCTTGTTCTATAATTTTCCCTCCGGGAAAACCCGTCACTATGTTTTAGCGAGCCTAACGATATTGAAACTCGTTCTTGTTTGGGTGGACAAGTTTGTCGCTATTGTTTTTACGAGTTTAACGACAAATATAACTCGGTCCTTTTCATGTTTAGAGAGTTTGAAAAGGGACGAAAAGGAAACTCCAGTAGTTCTTTTTCGTAGCATAATCCCTTAAGTCCGAAAAAGTATAAAATAATACGTAAGAGATGATTTTTCAATTAAAATAGTAAGCCAAAAAAACAAGTGCTCAACCTTTTTGTGGGATAATCCCTCAGATCCAAAAATATTAAAATGTAGAGGAGGGATGGTGCTTCACCTTAATTTAACGAGCTAGAAAGGCCAGTAACTCGGAAATCTTTTCATATTTAACGAGTCTAGAAAGAGCTTAAAAGAGGCTCGTTTTTGAGGAATAAATGATGTTTTCAGGTAGCAACTGGTTCTAGGTAAGTTTGTAACTTCTCAAAACATGGTAGTGTGAACAGGGTGGTTAACAGAATCACTCGTCGAAGCTGTTCCTTAAAAGGGTAAAAAAATCAAGTGAAGCGTATGATTGGCCAAAAGAATGGAGGTGATGGTAGAACACAACCAAGGCTCAAAAGGTTGATAGCATGGCAATCAAAGAGGTCGTTTACTGAAGGTAGGTTTATTTTTTAATGAGCTTGAACCTTGTGTTAACATATGCTCAGTAGCGGGTTTATGTTTTAACAAGCTTGAACCTTGCGGAAACATTGCTCATACTAGTTGTTTAAAAGATGTCTGTCACTGGTAGGTTCATTTTTTAGTGAGCTTGCACCATGCGAAACTTGCTCATTTTTTTTTTATGTAAGCTGGAAATGACCAAACTACAAAGCTAACTACACTAAAAGCTAAGGAACTACTGAGGTTAGGTAGGATAGTTCTGTCTTTCGTCTAGACAAAAAAATTCCTCTGCTTCGTCTGTGTGCTGCAAACAAAGGTGAATTGTGGTTAGAACAATCCCCTAACATAAGAAGTTGAAACTAAAAAGCTAAAAATCTAAAAACGCTAAAAAGCTAAAAAATGAAATTGGTCATTTTTCACTTGCATAAAAAGGTTTGCATGCCCCCAGGTATTGAGAAAAGGAGAGTTTCTAGGTAACCATATGGAAGTCACTGCGGTTAGGCAGAATTGTTCTTGTCAGCAGTTAGATAAAAACACTTCCTTTTCTTTCTCCACATAGTGGACAAAAAGTGAATGGTGTTCCAGACCAATCACATAACCTATGAGGAGATGGCTATTTCAGACTGATCACATAACCTACAAGGAAATAGTGTTTCAGACCAATCACATAACCTACATGGAAACCTATCTTTTCAACTGGATTTGCCTGCTGAAACAGACCAGGGTGCATGCCCCCTAAGCTTCTCTACGTTCACCGGACTAATTGCGGTAATTATGTGGATGAAATGAAGGTTGAAGAGACATTCTTGATGCAAAAAGACAATTTAGGGATGATGTTTGACTTGTAGCTGTGTTTGAATAGGGAAATGAAAGCTGGTTGATAAGCTATACCATTTGGCCTTCGTGCAGGAAACACATCACTTGAAAGAGTTTGGAAACAATAGCTTCCATGCTATAAACATAGTCATGCCCAAGGAGTAAATTGTAATCTAATGGCCCTTGGACTATCATCACGTTTAAGTGAATAGTTTTCCTTTTCAAAGTTATCGGCAACTTTGGAAGGATCCCTAATGGTCCACTGGTTGCTTTGTCAAAGGCTGAAAATTTTTGTGTCTCAGGCAGAAGTGATGGCGAACCAAGCACTTTCCAAGCAGTTGAGGAAAGGATACTCACTAAATCCCCTTCATCTATGATAGTTCTAGACACGATCATTTTGTAAACTTGTACTATGATCCATAATGATACATTAAACAGAAGGCGGGGTCTCGCTAGTTGATTCCAATTGAAGGAAATGACTAGACTGCTCAGAGGGGGTACTGGATAAATGGCTGGACGAACCCCTTAAACTAGGGGACTTTCCTCCTATTGTAAAGGAACGAGTGGATTGCCCCCAAGTTCATCAAACTCTGTATTTACAAAAAGAATTTGAGCGACATCGTTTTCATTCTCTTTGGAAATAGTATCATCTGAAGGTGGACCTTCTAAAGGCAAGACTGGGTTGACCGCCATCTCAACCTACTGAATTTGGTCTGGTATGGACTCAGAAAGTTCACTTTCAATGATAGGTGTTTCGACCGATGATTGAGTTATATTAGTTTGATTTTCAACTAGCGATGGAGTTGGTAAGAGTTTCTTGTATCCAGGTGGAAGTCGCTACGGTGAAGTAGGACAATCATGCAATATTCTCTTGGCCTCATCTAGAAAAGGACAACATGGAAGGTGATGGTATCCTTCACATAATAGACATGGAGTTTTGACCTTTCTTTCCCGTCCAGGACTTTCACTTTCACTAGTTGATGGTGTGCTCTCAACATGATCGCCAGAGGTTGATGACACTAGACAGTGCAAATGGGGAGACCATTCTCTCAAGATCCGCAGAATGCAAGGGAAATCTCGATGAAAATGGTTTCCTTTGCAAATTAGACAAGGATATCTATGACATTTAATGTGTGGATTTTCACCAGATGATTCATTTTTGCCCCCTTGCTTAACTGACTTCTTCTTCTTCTTCTCCTCTCCTTTCTTCTTCTTCTCGGCCACTTGGTTACTAGTATCACTATTTTCACCAAGCGAAGAGGAAGAAGGTGAGGGAGAAACAAATGAAGTAGAAGGTGAAGGGTCATTTTCGGTATCAATTGGTTGCTAATTCTATTACTGAGGAATTACGGTATTTTGAATGACAAAGGTTGAGAATAGCCATACTGGCAGGCCAATTGTGATTCTTGGAAGGGACAATGTAGCCATATATGGAGCACCAATATCTCCCTAAGAAGAGAAAGGACTAGGATTCCCCCAAGAGGGATTCCTTGATTGGTGGACTCCATTATCTCAACCTAAGATCAACGAAGGAACAAGGATGTTATTCCGAATTAAATAAATTTTAATGACGCTTTGACAGAACTTTGCTTTTTCAATTTTTAAGAGTCGAGAAAAAGCTAAAGATGACTCTAGTTGCCTTCGATTTTTAATGAGCCTGAAGTGACAAGTGCTCAGATGGACCTTTTCTTTTAAGGAGTCGAAAAGGAACGAAAGTGACTACTCTGGAAATCTAGATAGAGGGATTACCAAATCAATCGCAGAACTAAAATATACACCTTGGTGGTAAATTAAAGAGAAATTACCAAGGACTTATGTATGGAAGTCAATCTTCCCGAATGCTATGTTCAGTGCATTACGATCGATAGGGCGGCAGGCATGGCTTCCTATGGATAAAGGATATTAGCCTATTGTGGTCTCCCAATATATACTCGACATTACGGGGAGCACAAGTCCGTACTAGCACTTGTCATATCAAAGACGAGTAATCACCCAACCTTCGATGAAAACGATAGTTACCAGGTTTTACGACACCAGAATACGTCTCTAGCCTAGACTTCTAGATGTGTTGCATTAGGTTCCAAAGCATTTTTATGTTCATTGAGATTTATTTTAGAGTTGATCTTGTTTAGAAGTTTGTCTTTCAAGGTTCAAGGCATGATGTAGATGTAAAATTCCTAAATATGCAATCTAAAATGATAAACAATCATTTATTTTCTTTTAGCAATGAAAATCCTAGCTATTAAGGAAAGAAGATTATGATTCTTTCAACAAAGAGCAAAGAGCACACACTAAATGCACTTTTCCTAAATCATTTTCCGCATACAGTCTAAATGCAAATGCACATGCATGTATTTGTTTTTCGTTTCCTTAATGTGAGAATGCCAAAAAGCAAAACTAAGTACAAATCTTAATTATTTTCTTCAAAGTGACATTTTGACAATTTCTTTTCAAAATGACTAAAACGACACTTTTCGATTTTGAATAGAAAACTACTTTTGACACTTCAAATATTAATAATTCAAATCAAATACAATGGCAAAAGTACAATCGACTATCTAGAGGAGGAATACTTTACGGCACTTTTCTTTTTGATCCAAAATGATAGTTACGACACTTTTGCATCAAAAAATGATGGTTTGATTGAGCTAATTTTTGACTAGGAATCGTAAATGATGGACAAATACACAAAAGAATTTACCTATACTAATCAATGGAGGCTAAACAATGTAAAGGAAAGAGGCTTCAACAATGGGATACTGGGCATAAGTAGCAAAACAACTGAATAGAGCTGAAAACAAGGAGGAAAATCCCCAATTTCAAAGAGAGAAATAGGATTACTCAGTCATCGCACCGGTGCTTAACAAAAACAGGGATGCATTTCACCTGTTACACACGGGAGGTGCGATGCATACTAGTTTCTAGTTACAGACAGTGCGATGGGCCAGGGAGCAAAACTGAGTTGGGATTTTGCTCAAAATTTGCAGCTAAGTTCAGTGATTTAAGCTAAGCTATGATGGAAATTAAAAAAAAAGTACAGGGGTATGATCTTAAGAGGTTTTTGAGCTACCACGAGGGCATTTAGGATACTTGTAAGTCAGATGTTCAGTTCATAAACCAATCCGGAGATTGGATGAAGCAGCATTCATCTACTTTGCAATTGCATAGCAAGAGTAGTTTGAAGGCTATCTTGCTAAGTTCAAGCTCCGTCTGTAGTTTATAAAGCAAACAATAATAACAAACAAACAAACTAATCTGTCCCCAGTGGAGTCACCATTTTGTTTCTTGGAAAAGTAGTGTCTTTTCGATCTGCTAGTCCCACTAAGATTGGTAGCTATTTTAAAAACAAGCAATTAAAGCAATTTGTGATTTGTTTTATGTATGATAGATAAAAGAGAAGCAAAGGAGGCCGACCTAGATATTTCGCTTGACTCCTTGCTTGATTTCTCTCTCCCTTTATAGAGCTTGCAACTCCTCTCCTACTTGTACCGCTTTAGAGAATACCTGTAGAGCCAAAGTAACAAAACACCATCAAAGAATCTCCATCTATAATATCATAAACAATGTAGAATAAGAAATACATTGAACATACAATTGCATTCACAAATAACAAGATTCACAAATACATGATTGTATGGAGGAAAACTCAAAGAAATTTATTAATAATAGAAGAGAGGATTATAACCTAGTTGTCTGATCCAACATCATCCTCCCAGCATCAAAGCTCTCTTCACCTCATGAAAAGCAAGATCACCCAACAATAAAATGTCTCTTCTCAAAGATAAACCAACAACACTTCCTTACAAATTACAAAATTCTAGCTTCCTCTATCTCTCAGATGAGGGATCCATTTATAGATGTCTTGCAAGGGTGTGAGTCAACTCTGGGTTTTTTGATTAGTGTCATTCCACTGATAGTTCTTGGTTCCACTTGGAGATTTCATTGATCTCTTACTCATCCCTGGGTGAATTCAGAGAGGCAAGTGTCATAGGATAAGTTTCTAGAAGATTCCACGAGTATCCAATTAGCAAACTGTCTCAGCCATTTGTCCATTCTCACTCATCTCACCCTATAGAAGGCCTCTTCAGTATGCATCACACCTAGCTAGTGTAGGAGTCAGTATGCATTGCACCTTGACAGTGGAGTAGTTACTATGGTCCAGTTTTGGCCAGTTCGGAGTAGTTTTTCAGGTGGAACTTCTGGGAAATAATGTAATCAGTTGACCATGATCCTTTAGGGTGTGAAACAACACTTTTAGCAGTTAAAGAGCCCTTGGTTTAACGACATATGTGATTGTGGTTGAAGTGCCCAAATATGTCTATAACAGTTGCCCCCTAAAGCATGAGGTCGTAAATCTTTTGATGTCAGGTGAAATGCTTTATCATGAGGATCCGACGAATTCGAACTGGAAGGTGACCTGTATAAGATACAATACAATAGATCATCATCATATGATTTTCATGATCTAGATAAGGCGGGCATTCCCATGCTCAACTTTATAAATTCATTTTCATGTACATATAATAGATAATTGTCTGCAGTTGCAGACTGGTGATTCTTCATATGAAGGGTCATTGTACCTGGCTTGGATGACCATCTATGCAACTTCTATGTACATTTGATGTTTGTATATTCCTGAATATATCGCAACTCGGATGGGTGAAACTAGATCCAGGGTCTTCAAACTTGTTCAATCCTCGCCTGATGTACAAGTCAATCCATGTGAAAAGATGTTCTGAAGTCAAACATGGAAAGACATCGCCTGATTACCAGCCAATAATGTAAGCTGTTAACAGAAGTGAGAGGAATCACTGATAATGATGATGACCCTCAAGGTACTACCCTTTGACTTGACTCATTACAATTCAATCTCTTGCATCTTGCGGAGCCTTTACCATACCTTTATCTAAAATTCCGGGCTTTAAGCCCAAAAACCATTATGCGGGCCCTCTGCTACCTAGCAGTCCCCTAACAAAACATTGTGATTCGTCCTGAGTCACTCGGTTGGTGTGACAATATTCACGCAGAGGTCGGTTAGTAATTTCTATGCTTTGCTTGTACTTGCAACAAACTCAGCCGCTATCCTTTGTACCTATTCTACGCGAGCTGCTGATGCATCCGTGTCACTTGCAGCTGCTTGTCCAAGATCACCTATTGCCTTCATGTGTCCTAACTTTCCTTCAATGGCTATGGAGACCACGAATGCTTCATCCAGCTAAGGATGGATGTGGTCTTTAAGCACTACCTCCTTTTGTCGCGCAATGTCAACTTGTGCCTTGAGAGCCTAGGCCTCCTTCATTTTAGCCAACCTCTGCATGATAGTGACCATCTGCACAGCCCCTCATGTGGTGTCACAAGCCTAGTGCAACTCTTGTGCTTCAGTTTCGACTTGTTGTATGGTTGAGTCTTCTTGGAGGGAGATGAGCATAAGGAGGGATTGATCTAATAGTCCTGAGCAATCTTGGACAATGCGCTTTATCATTTCCAGTCCTTCTTGAATTTCACCGCGGCGCTTCTCCTGAATTTCAGGTGGTGTCATCAGCTGCGCCTTTAGCCTTAGCTCTGTAATTTGGAGATTCAATTCCCATTGAGTCTTCGTGGCCTCCTCTTGGGCCACTCGGAATCCTATGGCCATGCGATTAACCCTGTCAGTTGTTGGAAGTTTGACTAGGATAGCTAACTCCAGTACCTTGCTGCAGGCTTCCATCATGGCCTGTTCCACTTCCTGGTTGCATGTGATCAATTCATCTCTCTGGAGACTGACCTACTCTAGATTTGCTTTGTGCTCCATCAATGTTTACAGGGCGCGACCTTTCTTGGCTCGAAGCTCAGTGGTTACCCCATCCTGTAGTTGGTATAGGGTTTCTCTAGGGAGAGCGGCCAGATTCAACCCCCAACTTCGCACGTCCCCCTCTACTTCCGCTAGGATAGCGCTTGCTGGCAGCGCTAACGTGTTCATTGTATTTATGTGCACCGTCTGGTCAGCCGCAGTGGTATCCTCTATTAATTGTAGGGTTACCCCACCCGAGGGTCATACTTGTAACACCTACAGCTGTGCTTGTAGCTCCCCCAACAAAGTTGTCTGTTGTATGATTAGGTCCGTCCATGCCTCGGTAGGGACATTACTCGCTGGTTTTCTGCTATCAATAAAATCTTTTTCCAACGCTTTCACTGTCTTCAACTTTTTGCGTGTGTGCGGTGATTCCTTGCTGCGCAGTCGCTTGGCCTGGGGTGATTCTGTAATATGGTATGGGTGTTCCTGTATATTCTGTTCCTCTGGTATGTCCTATTCCGAGATGCCTTCGGTTGTCACTTTCATGGTTACCTCCTTCTGTGACGTTGCCTATTGTCCCTGACGGGTCTTTTCTGCCAATTGATTGAGTCGCTACCAGAGTTCCTTTTTTTGCTACTACGTTGCCATTTTTTCTAGCACAACCTTGTCTGGGGTGTGCCACTCTGGAGGCCATGTTGCTAGTACCTCGTAAATCGCATCGTCTGTGAACCATGCTCGATTTGGATCCTTCCGTGCCCGGATATATAAGTGATGCATGTCTGCTTTGAACTTAAGCATGCTTTGGAAATTGTCGTAGATTGTTGGAGACATCCATCGCCTATGAGCGATCCGTGTCCAGATACTCCCCTCCATGAAGGTCCAATAAAAATTGATGTCCAAAACCCTTGTTGCATCCTTTGTAGCCCAGAGTGAAGTATACCGCACTACTTTCGGTAGTTTATCTTCAATGTTGGGAAACTGGCTACCCTACGACAGATCTCCTATAACCAGAAGGATGGAGAGTAGCAACCATGCATAATAAAATGTCTTACCTTTGTCATGTGCTTCTTGATAATTTGTGAAAAATTCATTGCATAAGAACTGTGCCCAATTGAACTGAACCCCATTCGTGCACTGTTCTGCAAGCGCAATGACAGGAGTTGGTACCTCATCTGCATGACATTTCCTCATTAGTTTACTGGCTAGTAACTGGGTGGCGATTCACACCCCGTGATATTTTATGCTTGCTATTGCATATCCCCACTTCCGCTTTTCCAACTTATATTTAACTTTCATTGTCTCGGCGAGACCCACATTGCTACTTCTTCTAGCTATGTTTGTGTGGCCATTCCCTTGAATAGGCAAGTGGGTAATTTGGTGTACCAAATCAGGTGTGATAAGAATCAGCTCCTCCAACCAAAGATACCCATCATGTACTAGACATAGTAACTACTGGATAACAAAGATGGTGATGGCCGTGCGGTGATAGTGAGGTATCCACCTTAGATTAAGTAAGCCCACCCTCTCCAAACCTAGTAACCACTTCTGCGGTAGTAATTTGTCTTCGGCCAATTCGGGGAATTTGTCGTTGTCTACAAGGTCTCAATCTTCGAACTTTATGCTTGGAACTCAGCCCAGCGGCAACCCATCGAACCTTATTTCATCCGGAAGAAGCGGGGTCAGGAGTGTATTCTTTAAAGCATCCAAATCCTTCGGTATCTTGGCTGTCCCAGTCCATGGGGAGAGGTATGGGGTTCATGCAGGAATTTGGAAAGCATCCTCTTCGTCCTCATCTTATGCTTCAATATGATCGATCAAAGCTTGCAAATCTTCATCGTCCTCCTCAGGTTTGGTGGTGATTGCTTTGCCCTTTTCAACTCTTGATAGCTTATTGAATCTTGACGATATCCTGGCTGGCCCCATTGTCTTCTTATTTTTCTGAGGCCGTGAAGTGCAATGGGATTCCAAGAGTTCGGGGATTGCTACGACTTCATTTAGCTCCTCCTGGGTGGAGTATAGTTCTTCCACGAACTGTGCTCGAGTTCTCGCCATGGTACTCAGGGAATACCTGGTAGTCGAGTGATTGCTGGTAGTTACTTGTTCAAATCTCATAGATCTTGGTGCCGTCCACAGGTTGTTAGAGGAACATGAAATTTTGAATGGATCTCTTCCCTCCCTTTCCAGTTTATTAACAATGTCTAGGTGGCAGATCTTTTCGTATATAGCTTTGAACTTTCATCTTAATGGCTCACTGCCTGCTCCTCCCTAACGTAACTCGACTTTCTTGTTAGGAACAATGGTGTTAACGGTTACCTCTTGTCCTTTCCGCATGGTAGAACTGTTCGTCGGTCGTAGTCACAATCTTGTGGACCAAACGACCTTGTACCGAACCCTTTTTCTGTGTCGGCCTCCCGCAGACTTGTTTATAGTCTCGTGCCTCCTTTCAACTGCTCGAGGCATTGAGACTGTGCTATCTACAACTAGTTAGGTGGGCGCACCCCTGGTGCGATTTTTGCCCGTTAGCCTGGGTTGTGAGCACCTTCCGATTGCCTTTGTAGCCATTAGTTCTTGGTGTGTTGTTGTGTGGGGCATATGCCTCTGTAGGTGCGAGTGTAGCCATGATAGCAGGGTCGCGACTCGTTCTTGTTCTGCGGGATACTTGGCTGGGCCTGATTCCCTTAGGTGTAGACCCGCGCGACCTCCATGGGCGTCACTACTTTTCATCTCACTGATTCCCTCCCCGACTAGTGCATTTTTCTTTCTTAGCCGTGCCCATAGTGTTTTAATTTTGTGAGGCCTGCTCTGACCCCACTTGCTCTGGGCTCCCTTCTGTTTAATTATTGACATTCTCATCTGAGCCTTTCTTCTATTATAGACCCATCACACCCGTGGTATCTGCAACTTCTTAGTGGGTCACTTTTTCGAATGGACGCTGAGTGTGCTTCCCCTTGTTCCCCTCCTAACTTTATCATGGACCACTGGTGAATTATATTGTCCTCGAACCTGTACGTGCACCTGCCTCTGACATCTGCGTTGAAGCTTTGGACATGTATTCCATTCGTGAAAAATTGTTGCACATGCTGTCTTCGCGGGTCCATCCTGCAGCTTTTGTCTTAGATTCGTCATTTCACATGGTTCGAATGGCTCCTCCTCATTCATGGCATCCTCATCAACGGGTCACTCCCTAACCATCCTGTTACAACTTAATGTTGTTACCTCATGCAGTCGGTTCTGCCATCACTCAATCTCTTCATCTGAGTCTGAGGTGCAGGAACTATCACAGTCCTATGAGATTCTTTCGTCTGCTGTCGGATTCACTTGGTCTTGATACCGCATTGTGATCTAGTAGATACAATCCAATTCATCTTTGTTGCCCTCATCACACATTGGTTCGGTATAACTTGCCCCTTTGGTTGGGTCCAGTGGAACCACCACGCGGAGAGATTTTTTCTCGGAGATCATTTTTCGTTTCTCTAGGTTGATGACTCCATTCATATCTATTGCCTAGTCTATTACTAACAATGTGGGATATGGTTTATTGTCATCCAAAATTTATATGACCTCAAAATTGGTTTGTGTACTTACACCGTCAATATCTACTGTAACTCCTTGCATTCTTCCCATTGGCAAGATCTTTTGTTGATTTGCCATCTGTAATTGGATAGGAGAACATTATAGTGCAGGCCTACCCATGCGCTCCCATGTTTGTTTATGTAGGACATTTACATCTAACCCCAAGTCCAATACAACCTGATCCATATCATAGTCCCCAATCTGGGCAATCAATCACATTTCCCATCCAGTGCGCAACACATACTTTCCCAGCTTCCAGACCATTCGAGGTTCATCAGATCCTGCTGCACTTGGTTATAAACTCTTGCAATCCCTTCATCGCTTTAGTATCCCTTAGTAGCTTCATGCATGTTTTCTAAGAATGTAGTTAGCATAGAAATATCCTTTTTCAACTTCATCTGCTCTTTGCTACCTGACGTAGAGGCTTCCGCGAAGCCCTTCTTGGCTTCCATTCAAGTTTCCTTCACGCGCTCCAAATCAAATTTCGGTTGTTTTGTAGGGGCCCTACGAACCCATGCATCCTCTTCTGGTTGCTTCCCCTTATCGTTTCCTATACTCGCACCACTTCTGAGCATCATATTTACATTAGGGTCCTCCTTGCACAGTTTAGCCTTCATCATTTGGACATTATAAGTGGGCGTCGCTATAAGCACCCCTTTTTCCCGCATCTGAGCAATTAGCGTGGGGTAATCAACTGCTTCGTGGTCAAACTGATAATAGTATGGGAAACATGCTCTGGTAGGGTTTGTGCAATCACATGCATAATGCCCTAGTCCTCCATAATTATAACAAATTAATTGTCCGCATCCGCATCCAGGTCCCATTCCCCCTCGTCCCCATCCACATCCTTGAAATCTGCCCCATGCTATTACTGTAGCGGGATCCTGCCTGTGTGCCTCCATCTGCATCCTGTAAGAAGGCATTCGATCCATTGATAACTCATAATTTCGGCAGTGCTTTTCATCATGGCCAACTATCCTACAAAAGTTGCAGAATAACTGCTGGGGGGGTTGTCTCAAGTTCTATAATATATGACAGTTGTCCGTGGCATGTTTTTCTCCTACTTAATAGATCGCGCACCACAGCGCAGGCGCCATGCTTGGCCTTGCCTGAACCTCTGGTCGCAATGGGATTGGTCCCCCCGCCATCATATAGTTTGCAAAGACTAGAAAATGATCCTTATCGTGCCCCTGGTCCTTAGATTTGATACACCACACCTCTTCGCGCACTTCTGACCGAGGTGCCTGTCCTTGCTTCAAACTTCACATCTCTAAGCATAGGTTTTGTAAATGCGTGTGGATTTTCTGAACTCCCAACCTCATTGCTGTTTCTAATGCTTTGGCTTGGGTTGAGATATTTTGCTATGATAATGCCATCCATAGATGTGGTGTCAAAGACGTCACGAACCACGTGTAGTGTTGTGCATCCATTAGTGTCATGTTAGCCTCACGGATTGTGATTTTCAATCTTTGATCCAGGTCCCATGGGGTTTCGCCAGGTAACATTGTGATCTCCTTGAACCCAATGACTGACTGTGTCTTTGATTTTGGTCGACCAAATTCCTTGTTCAATGCGTCCTGGATCGTCGTTATTCCCACATTCGCATGATCATTGGAGTACTTTATATACCATGTCAGTGCACAGTCCTGCACCGCTCTAACTAGAGAATCCTTTTTGATGTTATCATCCGTTATGCCTTGGGCTTCCCATACAACCCTTACCACAAACCAGAATTGACCTGGTTCCTCATTCCCTACACTCTTAAATACCGGTAACTTGACTACACTCACCATCCCAACCCTCGGTGGTGGTGAAGGTGGAGGTGGATTCGGTGAAGATGGATTTAATGTAGGTGAAGTAGGTGATGGCGTGGTCAATGGTGGTATCAACGGAATGCATTGCCCAATCACCCGAACTACGCTTCTTGGAGAGAACCCTACAAGTTCTTCCTTGCTTTCCTATGAAATATAAATCAGAGGGTTGTTCTCTAATCCTTCGGTTCCCTGGTAACCTCTTCCACTCCACGTTACACCAGACATCAATAAATGTGCATAATCTGTTTTTCACACAACAACATCTTAATCCAAGTATTCAACGAATTGATATACTTACCCCGCAGTCCTTGGAGAAAGTGCCTTTCTGCTTCACTATAACTCACAGTTGTGTCTATCACAAACTCAATGATAAACCCCCTTATTACCTGATCCAACCAGTGATCTACTGTGCGTGAGATTTTATCTTCAGATGGTTCTAAACTGTGCAATAATTCTAGAGTCCACACAATAGGTCAGTTTAGTCTGCACCTTCCTATGTTGTTAGCTAACCTCGCGATCCACTCATACAACTCCGTCGAGAATGGCGCGAAGAAGATCTTGTGAATGTCTGTGTATATGTAACAATCCAACAACTGTTCTTCTGATATCTGCGGATTTCTGTTTTCTTGAACCATGAACTTGTGAAGCTTTTGATCTAGCCAATGTTCAAGCTCTTTATTCATAGGGTTCCAGTGTTCCAACATCAGACATCCCTTAGGAAGATCCCGGTCCCGATAATGGAACCATTTGTTGTCTTATATGGGCCTGACCCAGGTTCAGAAGAGTTATTTAGCCAAACAAATCCTAAAGCTACCGGCCCTTTCGGCAACAGCCTGCAGAGCATGGACTGAGGTCTCACTTGAGGTAGCAGGGGAGGGTGTTGGAACCAGATTTCTGCACCTTAGGGATGTCTTGTTGTGGTCTGGAAGGTTTGCGATCTATTTTGTGGCCTCGTACCACTCTGCTTCTGCGTAGGTCTGGAACAAGGCAATTCCTTAATATTTATGATTATCGAGTTTGTTTATAGACTAGATCTACTGTTTAGGGTCTTTAAGCAAACATTTACTAGTGATAACCAATTCGCGTATCCAGAAAAGATACAGATTTGTATAAACTCAATATGTAAGCATAAGCACACAGATCAAACAGATATAAATTAACCAGATCCACAATAATTCAGATTCAACACAATATTTCTGAACCAACTTATCTTTATTCAATTCCTTCACTAATACAACCAGATCTGCCCTATGCACTCAGCTGCAGGGGTCCGCGCACATAGTTGCGGACTCTACCAAGCCTCTGCGCACCCAACTGTAGAGCCTCTATCTACCCAACAACACCCTCAACTCGGACTTACAGACACTTCAAGACTTCTGTCTTAAAAAACCCATTACACACCAGATCCAAAAGTACATACCAAAAACTGACTCCTAACTCTATAACCTTGCGGACCATGGGCGGGCCGAATTATTTTGCATTATCTTTGGGTGGACAACCCTTTGACTTGACTCGTTACAGTTCACGCTCCACGCATCTCACAGAGCCTTTACCATACCTTTACCCAAAATTGCAGGCTTTAAGCCCCAAAACTGTTACGCGGGCCCTCTGCTACCCAACACTTGGGCTAGTCAAACAACTACCTTTGAACTCCTTTAGTCCTTCAAAGATCAATTATTGAGCTTCCTTCAAATTTGCCTCTCCTAGAAGCTCATTAGTCCTTCAATGACTACACTTAGGGCTCTCAAGATCATCTACTTGATGCCCTCCTTATAGCCTTAATATGACCTTCACAATATGTATGCTAGAAAATAATTAATGGAGCAATGAAACACATACAATATATTGCGGAAACAAAAACACAGAAACACATAAAAAAAGAGAGACATAGATTTACGTGGTTCACCTAATTTGGGCTACATCTACATAGAAACAACCAATCCTTCCTTTTATATTATCCAACAAAATGAAGAGATATAACCTACAATAGATCCATTGTAATTTCCTCTTCTTTGTCACACAATCTCCTCTCTCTTTTTCGCTCAGAATAATGATGCACAACCACAATACAATTCCATCATATAAAATGAGGGTTGCCTTCTAGGGAAAAAACCCTAAATTAACATAACTTCTATTTTTATATCATCCACCTAATGAATGATCTGGATTGACTACAAAAATAAAATATTTTACAAGGAAATTTCCCATGGAGGGAACAAGTCCCCCCCACACCCCCTCGCATGGAGGGGTGTATAGTTTTCATGGGGTATACACCTGACTGAAACAATACCTTTGAATTAAGAAGATAATCAAGCTCGACACCCAACACTATCCAACTTGGACTCTATCCACTAGCAACAAGACATCACAACAAGAAGGATAAACATACCTTTCCCCATGTTCTATTTTCCTTATTATCCTTGACTATTTTGCAAACTAAGCTCTTGTTAGGGCACCAAAAAAACCCTAAAATCTACTCTAAAACCATGTGTTCTTTAATCCATCACATTTGCATTGTCCCTTGTTGTGTATGCGACCTATAGTCTAGAGTTATTCTAGACATCTTGGCCCTCATCAAGATCTATGTCATCCACTTGCACTCAACCCAGAAATCTTGTGGCCCAAATAGAGAGAAAAACCACACTTCAATATGCACAAATCTGCCAAAAATTTTCTCCAAAAGTTCGGCCTACACTCCCAAACAAATCCGCACCAAAACTAGTCACAAGGAGATGTAAACCTACTCCTTATCTTCAACTAGGGCTCTTTTAGATCTGCGACTAATTTCAGAGATGTACGTTGTGATGTGTTGCACCTTGGATGTGTAAAAATGATTCTCACATGTCTCTTATTTGTATGATCTATGGGTGGCACAACTAGCCCTCTTCTAGGGTTGTCCTAAACCAAGGTCAACTTGATTTTTGTGCCATTAGCCCACTCATAAATATTTAAGAATTAATTTCTCTCAAACCATGAGGCCCCTCTTGGTGCTACAAGCGGCCTCTTGTTCCTTTAAGGGTTCCCTACAATATCCAAGTGCCAAATGTCCAAATCCATGCATGCCCACAAGCTTGGGTGCATATCCCACACACTTGGGTTCTTAGCTGATAAGTGACCTTGTGATGCCTAATCCTCCACATCCCTTTAGCCTAGGGTTTTGAGTACCTCCCAAGCTAGAAATCTCAACATTTCCCTTGTTAGTAAGCTAAAAAAGGGAAAAGGGAAGTTCAACAACGATATCAAGAATAAGTACTTGAGAAAAGTGAAATTCTTTGCATGTAGTTTGGTCATTATGCAAGAATTTGTCCACATAAGAAGAAATGATGGAAAGAGAAGAAGCTTGAGATGGAAATGGTTGCTCCAGCTACAATCGATGAGGATGATTTTTTTAGGAGATTCAAAGATGATTTTTATATTCTCTCTCATTTCTCTAGGAGCACCCTTCATGAGGGTGCTTTCTTCCTAGATAGCAAGGCCTCAAAGCACATGGCATGAACATGAGAAGTGTTTGAAAGCCCGATCGAGTGGGACACTAATCTACATGTAAATATTGGTGATAAGAGTCAACATGGAGTTAGAGGAATTGGGACTATATTATTTAGGATGGAGTCGGGTGGCTTGTTGCAAGTATAGGATGTAGTTTGTGTACTAGAGCTCAAGTATAACATGCTTTCAGTCTCAAAGATTGATGAAAAGGGGTTTGATGTTTTATTGGAGGATGGAAAATTAATTCTCAAGCCTAATGGATCTAACTGTAGCCCATAGGTGGTTATTAGAGTTAGAGAGAATACTTTGTATAGGCTAAAGGGAAAGCCTATTGACTAAGGAAATAAGAAGGTTTCATAGACTCATAGGGAGTCAAGTTCTAGAGGGAGTTTGTCAATTCAGAGGGAGATTCAATAACCCCATAAGGGTGCATCATAGAGAGAACAAAGGAAACTTCCATATAGAACAAGAAGGAGCCATGGACTAGCTTAAAGGCCTATCAGGAAAACAAGAGGTAGGATGCTTCTAGTAACAAGAATACTTCCAAGAAGGGTTATATCCTTACAAGTTTTTCTTATGTGATGAGAGATGAAGCATATTATGAATTTTAGAGAGCAACAATTCAAGATGATTATGTTATAGTGTGGGAAGCATAGATACTTCCAAGGGATGGAAGCACCTCCATCACTAAGAGGGAGTGTTGAAATTGGTAGCTTCGAGAGGTACTCTCACATGCCCTTGGTGCTAGGATTGTGGGAGAGAAACACCTAGAAATTTGAGTATGTGGGAGGTGCATCCAAATTTTGGGGCTTTGGACACAAAGGATTAGAGAACTTTTGAGGTCTAAAATGGTCCTCCTAAGAAAAATGTACAACTAAAATAAACTTTATAAGAACCAATAGGATTCAATATGATGATGTCAACCATGGGAGATGATTCACCATTTTTGGGGTAAAAATGTAAAATGATTAAAAAATAATAAAATAATAAAACTACTTTTTCAACTTGTATTTTCAACTTATCTCCCTAAGGTTTTACTCAAATTTCGAGCAGGATTACTCCTTGGATGCAAAATTTAATTCCTCATCCAAGGAGTACCCATGTTGCATACTTTCGATGGACCCTACTACATGAAAAACTATGATTGCAATCACATTTTTCATGTATTTCCCATTTTTCGTGTAGCACGGTCCATCGAATGTATGCAACTTGGGTACTCCTTGAATGAGGAATCAAATTCTGCATCCAATGAGTGTTCCCACTCGAAATTTGAGTAATCATAGGGGATAGTGAAAAGTAGTTTATTTTTTTTCCTTTAAAATTTGATGTTGTAATCTAAAACTATTTTATTATCTCCACAATTATTTTATAATTTACTTAGGAGGCCCATTTTAGGAGGCCCATTTAGACCTCAAAATTCCCCTAATGTGAGTGGGATTGGAAGCCAAGGAATATAACTTAATATTCTAATTTAATGTTAAGGTTGTGTTGGAGGTTCCTTGAAGGACATAAGGGCTTCAAATGATACTTAAGGACAAGGATAAAGAGCAAGCTCGTGGAGAGGCTTGGAGACAAGAGACATAAAGGAAAATTTCTTCTTATGTGTGGTGGCAAAGGCATCAAAAGGAGTTGGATGTTTTCCCTAGCCACATGAGTGAAAGGAAAATTGTGAGGAAATTATAGCCTATAGTAGAAGTTTGGGTTCTAGGATATTTGGAAAGTGTTTTGTGTGTAGGCCATAATCATAAGAGGTAGGAAAACTGAGTTAGGTCATGTGTAGATCTAAACAAGAGGGTTGAGGTAGAGTTGTATGTGGTTGTAGGCCTAAAAAGAGGGAGCGAAGGGCAACTCGAGGGGTTGAAAAAAGAGATTGTCACAACTAGAGAGGATATGTCAAGACTATTGTAGCATTTTTGTAGCAGCTCATGGAATGAAACAAGGAAACCCCATTAAAAAAGGAGAGTGTTTTAGCCTTGTACAATGTTGTGGTAGGAGGCTGAAGGAAAAATTGGTAGTTGGTTGAGGACAAGATGAGCAGGCCAACACTGAAAGGAAGTTGGCTAATGGCCTTAGGAGAAGATAAGGAGTTGGCTATAGTCTCAAATAAAAAATGTTGATTGTGCTAACGACTAGTAGAAGTCTAAAGGAGTGAACCGAGGTCCTAATGGAGCAGCCAAGGCTTGAAAAAGGCTGTTGTGGATAAAAAATGAGGTTTTTCTATAATAAGGTGAGGAAAAATGCTAGGTAAGCAGATTAATATTTATTATAATTGTATATTCAGAGTGTTGTAGGTATTGGTATGTGGGAAGAGAGGGTTTAGAGGACAAATCCTTGACCCTAGTTCTTGGTTAAAGGATTAGACATATATTTGGAATTGTAGTAGGATATCAAGGGCCATTATCCCTAGTACGGGAGCCCTGTGAGCATTTTATTAATTAAATTGTAAGAAACGAGTTTTGGGCATTAATTATTGTGTATTATCTATTGACCTAGTTGCTAGTATGTTTCCGTTGTGTAAAAGCTTGAAGTTGGACACGTTCAATGTGTTTATGTTTCTAGATAGATTGTAGACCAGACTTGGGGTGCATGTATTTCTATCATAAACCTCATAAATAAATTCATTTACTTAAAGAATGATTGAATTTATTTCTTTTGCTTGGGTAGGGGAATGGTATTTAGAACCTTGACCCTCTCGACATCAAATTATTCCCTATGAAGAGACAATGTGACCTAAAAATGTTCCTTCCTCCATCTTGAAGAAATATATATTTGGGTTGAGGGAAATGCAAAATTTCTTGCATATTTAAAAATTATACCTTAAGTGATTAAAATTAATTACTAGCCTATAATAAAACATTGTCATATCATCTAGGGATATCACTATAAATTGATATTTGATTCCTACAAAAGGCATAGTCCATATCCATTTATAGAGTTACCTCAATAATCTTTAATCGTAATGGAATTATTACATATGAAAATACTCCCAATAGAGTTATGAGTTTTTGTATATAACACATCTTTTTGGTACTTCGTAACATGATTACACCAAAAATTCATCTAGCATTGAAACAATTTTAGAAAACACCACCTTTCGTAGTACATGACCCATCTTATGTAAGGGTTAGTTGTCATTGAGAGAAGCCTTATTCAAAATTTTGAAATATACACATAGCCTTATATCTCTATTTTTCTTCTTGATATGTACCAAATTTCCCACCCAAGTAGAATATTGCATAGTAATAGTGATATTCACATCCCACAACTTTTTATTATCCTTGTCAACAAGAGGGTACATAAAACGATTCAACTATCATTCTTTCTACCTTAATGGGTCAAAACCCTCGTTTAGAGGAATTTGGTGCTAGAAAATGGATGGATCACAACTATTTATATCATCATACCTCCGAGTTAAGATATCCTTTAACTCCTTAAACAAATCGACATATTATTTATTTTCAGCAAGGAACAAGGTCTTATACAACTTGACAAACTAGGGATCTTCTTCTATCCTAAGTTTGGAATATTCTACTTTATTTTTGGCTTCATGAAAGGATTTGTAGTTACATCATTAAGATTGAAAATTATTTCCAATATGGCTAAACCTATAAGGATGCAATTTACTTTTATTTGAATAACCTTCTGATTTCCACCCATGTTAGGTGTAGTGTGCTCAAAGGATTGGCGTATGTATTGCTAAAAGTCTTGATCCTCCTGATGTGAATTGATGCCAATGTCAACATATTCATCTACCAACATTTGTGAGTTAATTTTCATGTTGGAATATTAATCTAAAATTGTCATAAACATTTTTAGTTACACTTGATTTTCAAATAACATCCATTTCTTTATATTGTTGGAACAAAAGACCTATGAATTTAAAGGAGTATGAGAAATGTTTGAGGTTGGGAAGTATAAAATTTATAAATGATTTCCAACTTATCTCCTATATGATTTATTCCTTTAGGTACAACAATAGTGTTTGGAGTGTTAAATAAATTGGAAACAACATCCCACACTGGAAGCTTATATTGTTACAACCTTGGATGCCTAACCTAAAAAATATACCTTACCTAACCCATAACTAGGTTAGAATCCCAAATTATTTTGATCTATTTTATACCTTTTTTTCTTACTGTATCTAGTCCCATGATCAAAGTGTATTCAAGCTCAAGGTTGAATCCATGAGCAAACTCCTTTCCGTGAGAAGAGACAAAAATGCACCTACTCCATTTCCTTTTTTATTACATATCCCATCAAAGCAGAGAGTTTAAAGGCCAACATGGTCTATCTCTTTCTCCTTAAACATCAATATTCAGACCCATTTATAGGGGTTGATTACATTATTTTAGCAACAAGAAGGATTTTTTGGGTCACTAATAATATAAACCATTTTGGAATCCCTATATAAGCAACATGAACCTAAAAAAAAAAAAGGAATAGTGGCATATGATAAATCAAACTAATTATTATCGCTAATTAAAGTTCCCTACAATCTAGATAATAATTTACCATATGTTAGGGGAACATATGCAATTACCACATTCACCATCATGAACTTGTAATTTATACCATCCCACCACTAGTTATTTGATAATTCTAAAGCACTCAACTCTATTGGAATCAAATGATTACGTCTTTATAGGGTCTAGTGATTTCTTACCTTGACTTTTTCATGATTCTTCCAAAGGAATTAATGAATGATAAGCCCCAAAATCATATAGGTAGTTATGGAGGTGTAGGTCATGGAGCTCTTGGGTGATGTGGAAAAAATGTGTCAAAATGTGTCCCTTGGAAGGTAATAATGTTTAGGTTATGTTAGAAGAAATTCTAATTTTATGTAAAATAGGTAATCCCACATTAATCATGGAGTAAAACATCCTTGTAATAATATATTATATAAATAAGTGAAATTATATTATCTAACATGTATTATTGTGATGTAATTCCTTAATATCTCTTGGTATATAATAGAGGTTAGGGAGTCCCATGTGTTGGGACTCACAATTGACCAATTTTTGACCTTATCTTTTGCCATATATTTACCCTTTTTACAGTCATAAGCAAAAGCTTTTATTTCATAAGGATATATTAACCCCAAGGTATGAAGTGACCTTCCACAAATCTATATTTAATTGTTTACTTCATATTCGTAAATATCTTTTTACTTATCTGTGGAAACTCTGATTAAAATTGTTAAACAACTGTCATAAGCTTGCAGGAGTATAGTGAACAGTTGCTGCAACACGAAAAACAGCAACTACGCAGTTGCTGCAACACCAGAAACAACAACTGCGCAGCTGCCACAATACCAGCAACAGTAATTATCCAAAGCAGCTATTTTGTAGCCACGGACAACAGATGGCAGCTATCTAAAGAATGGTAACGTGGCATAATCAAGCGGAAGTTTAGAGAAGAAGCATACAGTCAGCATGAACAGCATGGGGAAATAGCGAAGGAGATGACAATCCCGAGAAGACAATCAGTTATCCACCGTGTAACAGACGAAGCTCCAGAAAAGGATGTATTATCATATGGTTGTAACAACATTCTAATCTGCTTATTTTTTTGACACAAAGTATTAACTGAAAAGCTGTAATATTCTATTGTAGTAGATGTCTCCTCTATAAAGAGGAGACATCTACATGAAACGGGATGTCAATAGTCGGTCTGTAACTAAGGTTTTGAAGAACATCAGCAAGTCTGAGTTCCATTGTACTCAATCTTTTTGGCAGATAAATATAAACTGGTTTTGAGCACTTAATCCGTTTTCGTCTTCTCGGGGAATCTTGTGAGAAGGACTGGGCCCACCTTCCTCACAAGATTCACCCATTTGTTTTCCTGTTGATTGAGTAGATGTATGGTGAGTTCTTCTCGGTACTCTGTGTGGATTCAACAGTATTACCTCTGGATTCTTTGCTTTACAAGTACTCTGTTTCATTGCTTTTTGAGTTTGTTTCTCACCGGTGAATGAGAGTGCTGTGTGCGTTAGCAATTCTGATAACAGGGGCAGGTGTTGGACATCCCCATCTGGAGGATAGGGTCCTGGTCCTCTGCCAGAAGAGCATCCATTATTTCATTTCTCAGATTTGTAATTCTAATTAGTTGTTTTCATTTTAAAGTACTGTAATGATATAACATAAGAAGTACGTATGCTACAGCTTTTGATGCTTTTGGGTTTTAAGTACATAC